>CAWYPQ010000510.1:0-40814 GCA_963965965.1 Trididemnum nubilum | reverse complement strand
TTTTAATTATTAAAACATACGTTGAACACAAATTTGATTTGAACAATATAGCAATGTACAACAACAACAACAATAACAATATACACAAACATACAGCAAATAAAATCAAGAAATTATGCTTTGCTTTTTTTCAGCGAGAAATTTTTGAACAGGATATTTGGCTTTCGCTACCGGACTAATAAATGACGATTTCTAAAGCTTTTTCCTAGCAAAGCAAATTTGATCATTATTGACATAAGGAGATTAATCGAGTAACTTTTGCGTGACCTTTTGATATCCTTCTCTGCATTCTTCAATCTCAGTGAGCGTGAAACTTTGTTAGTTTAGCCAGTTCCCACACTGCGCTCCTAAAACTTTCTCTCTTTTTTATCTTAAACCTTGTTAAAGCTAGTTTTATTGAACATACAGTTAATTAATTGCTAATAACTTTCAAAATACACGTAATAACACTTTCAAATTTTGGTAAGTGAATGATAACTAAATTTGGGACAAAGTCAAGAAATTTCAAATTGTTGGTGCGATTAATCTCTGAGATATGCAGAAAGAAAGAACCACTGGGTGATAATCGACCCCGCTTAGTCTTTATAGGGTTAAAATCAAACCCTCAAAAATTGATCCCAAGTCTTTAAAACAACTCTTTTCCGAAAAAGGACTTCTTGAAATATGATTTCTTAAAACGAATTCCATCAAAATGACCTTCTCTACCCAAAATTATCTGTCCAAACCATGATATTGAATTTTGGGCATTATTATTTTTCAATTTCTCCACATTTGAATAAAAAATGATGAAGCTCATCGTCAAAGGTTGATTTTAGTCACGAGTTTTGCAACGTGGCATATTTGCGGGTAATTTTTTAGATAAAGTCTAAGTTTTTTCAGGTGATCATAATTGGCATTATTTTGGTGGACCATATAAAGGTGTCAATTTTTGGGGGTGTTGTAATTTCAAAAAAAGTAGCTTGTGGGGTCATTTAAAAATATTGCGGAAAATAAAGAAAAAATTTTCAATAATTAGAAACTTGATTAAAAAATTTAAGAAATATATTACACTTTCACCTTTTTCAAATAGGAAGTCAGTTAATACTTTTCAATCACTCTGCACATGATAAATAGCTGCAGGTCAGAAAACAACTCAAATACATTATATTGGTTAACATTTAGCTAGCATGCTTTTACGTTTGCTACCTCTTTTATTTTAGCAGTAATTTTTATTTACTGTAGCTTTTAAAGTAACTGCTTTCATCATACGTAATGCGCCAACTATTTTTCGTTTTGTATATACCGCGCGTGACTCTGGACGTTTCAGCAAACTAAATAAAGGGAAGCTTTATTTCTCCGAAATATTTCATCCAGGTTTTTTATTAACTTTGTTCCTATAAAACGTAAACGAGAAGTTACTACGCAAAACAAATTTGCAACTCCAATGTAATAAGCTACTAGTATAAAAAATTCCGGGTTGGACAAACAATCGACGGCGGTAAAAAGTGTAAATACAGTAGTATTGGTATTACATGATTAGAAAGATGCTGATAACGAGTATTGCTATTGCATTTTAGCCGTATTGAGTAGAACTCTGTTTTCAACAAGTGTGTAATTACCTAGAAATAAGAACATAACTCAGCTGAATGACATATTCAAATTTTTTACAATCTCGAAATTGTTCATCTTCATAAGTGCAACTCTTTGGTACTAATTTACTATGCAGTGTAATTATATCCTTCGACAAATTTCAAATACAGTGCAAGAGGAAAAACACATTACTGCTTTATAACCCCTTAATAAAGCAAGCCATAAATAGCATATATCTGGGGTTCAGTTTGGGCGAAGCCAGATTGCTCTAAAACGTTTGCAAAATTTGGTGAAAAAAAGTAACATTTTTATAGCACTTTTTCCGGATTTTAGTTTATTTGAGTCAAAAGTGAATTAAAACTTTCTCATCGGGGCTCTGAAAAAGGATCACCCGATTGCTGAACAATTGTTCGCAAATTTACAAGAAACTGTTCAGTTTCAGTGCTAGCACTTGGAAGCACTTTTTACACTTTAAAAAGGCCTTAAACGTAGGTGTGAGGTAAACCTATCAATCATCAAATGTTACATAAAGATGTCCGAGATAGTAAAGACGTCATTTTTACGACGCCCTGATCGCATGATCTAGGTTTGACTCACGCCCTAGTCACGTTGTTGCGTCCTTGGATAAAACAATTTAAGATGATTATCTCTGCTGCTCGGTGTCTTCCAACAAGCAGCAACTTCAGTGGATAAAAATTTAAAGAAATCCACAGAAATATTCGGTCACTGAAACTCCTAAGCAGAAGTAGATTCCTCCAAGCACAAAGTAGTCATCGCAATTAAAAGTGGGAGGATCGTCCAATAATTAGTGTTTGCGCTCTCCAGTGACAGATCGATACTTCATATTTCGCACGTTTTTGAAGCCATTTGGAAGAACTAAATTGCTAAGGTTTGAAAAACAGTTGAAGAATAACCAGGCTGTTACCCACCCCTTTTACTTATATGTCAAATCCAAAATACTTTTAAACACTTCCATTTTTGGGCTAAATTTTTTAATGACTTGACCAAGAGGCCGCTGAAGCCCACTTAGTCCTCCCCCCTGGTTGTGCCGCTAAGTCTACTAGCTTCTCTATGGAAAGGCTCATTGGAAAAAACTCCTAGAGAACAAAACTTGCCACTTTATTTAATTTAACGTCTTCAATTGTGCTGAAAATAAACTTCTGCCAAGTCACGTAACATTAAGCTATACATGGTGTTTATCAATCCGTTGATTATTTAAATAATTAATCGGTCTAGTGATTACGCTCAACTACTCTCTTTTCTGGTGTTTGTTGCGCGCTGCTATCAAAACTAGTTCTACTAAACGACCAAATAATTTTCTCAGGTGAGGAGGCAAAGCCACATCAGTTAGGAGGAGTTGTCACTCAAGCTCCTTTTTGCCTACAAAGCTGGTGGAAAGCTAAAATATGCACAGCACTCGAATTAAAATGTTTATGCAGAATTTTGTAGCATATACGTTAGCACAAAGCAGGGGTAAACGAAATACCTCGACTTTTTACTTGCAATAATCACCGGCAGTGAACAAGCAAAGTTTTGTCAGCCTGAAATCGAACTCAAAAAACTTGATATTTTTTTGCCAAACTTGAATTTGAAAAAATTTACTTACAGAGCTTGAACGTATTAAAATACACTATAGTCGTATGAAAATTGATGGAGTTTGCAGTCTGGGCTACATGACAGAAATTTCCTCGCTCGCATTAATAACGAGAATTTTTAAGAGGCGCTACCGAACGAAATACTTGCTAAAAGCAAGTAGTTTTTTTTACACTAGCATCTGAAGCTCTGCTAGCTCAGTAACGTCATTTTTGCTCGCTAAGTTGCTAGGATCAATCGCGAGATACAACTCGAGTAAAAAAACGTCGCATTTTCCTCGCCAACTTAACGAAGATTTTGAAGCACTCTTTAAGCGTACGAGAAATTTTTTTTTGGTCATAAATTCAATGGCAAAATGTTGAAAACTCTAGCTGAAGCGAATTTGCTGAAAATTACTTAAAATGGTTTTCATGTTTGCTACTAGACTGCTAAGAAGACAGCGAATTGCATTGGAAATCGTTCGGTGTATCGACTGATAAACAAATATTGAGTACCGCCAGTTGAGAAAAATAGCAATTCACTCTTTTTATAAGAACAATTTTCTAAAAACATGAAACTCATTTTTAATCAAAGTTTAAGAGCAAATTAAAAACAATGCTATCCTCGGCAGCAAAATAAACCAAAAGCAAACGAAAAAAAATCATCTTAAAGAAAAGAAACTAAACTTTGTACTGATTCCAACCGACAAAACTTTCGTGATTTTCTTTTGCTTGCAAGCAAAATTGCAACTATTCCAAAAATGTATAGCGCTGTTTGAGAATTTTTTTGAAGTCGTGCGAAAAAAGCTTGCTTTTTTCAAGTTGAACGACTGCCAAAAAATTTTTCCAAAAGCAGGAAAAAAGTCCTTTACTCAAGCCGACAAAGCATTAGAAATTAAACACTGTTGCAAACATGTTCGCTAAATTGATATCGATGCTCTAAAAATTCAATAAAAAAATCACAAACAAATGAGGCTGAAAATCGGTAAAAAATTAAAAACAGCCAGTCTCAACTCAAGATTTACTGTTCTAAAAAAGAACAGTGTACTTCGACTTGTTCACTTTTGAAAAAATTTGAAACATATTGATGCTGTTAACGTAAAACTATACCACCAACAACCTCACGAGCGCTTCACGTCATTTAAAAAATTGTGGAATGATAAAAGTTATTCTCTTTTTTTTTTACATTGATCCAAAGATATAGTTAAGCTGTGTCGTTCACTGACTAGTATTATCAATGGAGGACTTTGCAAGCTTAGAACATTAACGCATGACCCTTGGTATCTTTTTCCATAAAAATTGCAGTAGATACAGTCATACATACACAGTACCCTTGAATGCATTATTTTGAAGTAGAAAATGGACCTGACGTCACAAGGAGATATTTATTATGTGCTAACACAACATCTCGCAAAGAAATTCGAGCTAGCATTTTTAACTCGTGTTAAGCGAGATGGTTGGGAAATAGCAGTTTTCTACAACGCTTTTTTGCTCGTTTAATGCTTTTTAGCGCACGAAAATTGACTTTAAGAGCAGTAGTGGCCTTAGGAATGTGCAAAGTGTGCAAATGCACAGGGGCCCCCCCATTTGACCTACCGCGCGCCAGAAAAAATTTGATTATGAAAAACTATAGCAAATTATGATAAAAAGTTTATACATTTGTTTTAAGTGTCATTACATATGTACTGGGGTACCCCCTCCCTCAAGATACACTTGTTTCAAATGTTGTTACACATATCCCCCTTTCAAGACAATATTAGTTTTAACTTTTAAGTCAAATTTAGTAACAGATAATAAAATTTACTGGTAAAGTCAACTTGCTACTCTTTTTTTTTTGCTTGCAACCTGTTAGGCTACTCAGGTCATATGCGTAACCAGGGGGGCCCAGGGCCCCCCCAATTTAAATGCTACCCATGATAAAAATGTCACAAAAAAAACTGTCGTTTCTTTAGCTTCAGTTTCTTTTAGCATCTTCGCATACAACAATACACTCGTACAGCAGTAATTACATTCGTATTAAGCCTGGGGCCCGGGCCCTCTCAATTTAATTTTTACCAACCAATTTAAATGGGCCCCTACATAATAATTAAATGGGCCTCCTACTACAATATTGATCCAGGGGGCCATGGCCCCTTAATTTAATTTTTGCCAACCAATTTAAATGGGCCCCCTACAAGAATATTTATATGGCCCTTTAATTTAAATGGGCCCCCAACAATAATACTGTTTCAGGGGGCCAGGGCTCCTTCAAATTAATGTTGCCAACCAATTTAAACGTATAACGCGAGTGAAATTAAGCGTTTCTATCTAAAAGATGCTAACTGAGGTTCTCATCTAACCTTTTTATGAATGTAATTGCAATAACCACGGACGGATTTAACACATGGACAGTGCCAGGGGCCCCGCGCTCAGATAAGACTTTTTTTGGTCTTCACCTGTATTTGGCACGAAAATATTGCAAAAATCTCAAAGTGCCAGGGCCCAACTCAATGTAAATCCGACTCTGGCAATAACATGGTTTGTAGGCAAAACTATCTATTGTACATTTTTCAATTACAATTCACCTCCACCTCGCCAGTTTTTATGCAACAAAATACTTTTGAAAAAATTAGCTTCAGTAAGGGGAATGCTCATTCAACAAATTTTTGAATTGAGAGAGCCTGGGCCCCTGGCCGTATATGTACTCCTATAACTGGTTGTTTTTAAGACAAAACAATAATCCATAAAGAAAATAATCGACTGAATTGTAATTTACTGCTAAAATATTGCTGGAGGGATTGTACTTTACTTCCCCCTACCTGGGCGAAATCACTAATAAAATTTAACCACAAAATGCAAGATTTGAAACGTGGGTTTGGACTTAAATTGCAAGCAATAGGAGGACTGAACAACTTAATTTTTTCAATTGGTTTTAAAATGTTAAAAATCTAGTACTTTCAAATGGCTCTGAAAACGTGCAAAATGTGATCCAATGGTATTAAAACTACTTTTTTTCCAATAAATTATGAAAAATCGTCCAGCGGCTGGGGGCTTCGCCCCGAGACCACCATAGCCTCCGGCGTCTAGACGCTCCGCCCCCAGACCCTCGTCTGTGATACGTTTGAATTACAGTACACTTCTTTACTTAAGCACGTGTCCTAATTTACACATTTTCGCATTTTAACTAGGCTCTTGGTTTAAGCTGTCTCCTTGAACGAGTTCCTAGTTACATGCCAACACCACGCAACGACTTTCTGATCTTCCGTTCTACGATATCTTTGCCCACTAAAAAATTCCTCTTTCGAAGTTTCCGATGACGTTATTGCATGTGATTTGTGGTTTGGGCCCCCCTCCGCAATCAAAAATCCTGGCTACGCCTATGACTCAGGTAGGTCGTTCTTCCACTTGTTTTTTTTTCAACTGCTTTCTGCAACTGGCAGTAATAGGTTTTTGACTAACGTATGCAGTATATCATATGCTAAGCAGTATGAAGCATTCAAACATTATTGCAAAGTACTCAAACATACTGTATTCTGTAATAACACTAGCATACTGAAAGCAATTGCTGAAAGTTTACGTTAATTTACAGCAATTAATTGAGTTGATAATCTAGATGAGAGGAACTTATGAACAAACATTTGATTTAATTAGGGCTGCAATAGCATTGGTCTTCTGGTTTTGTTATTTGTGAAATGCATCGTTGCGCTTAATTGCAAGCGTAGATAAATCATGGTAAAGTGGTGTGTAAAGAAAAGCCCCCCCCATTTAATTTGCACAGGGGCCCCCCCTTTCCTAAGGCCACCACTGTTTTACGAGCTCGCTAACATGTTCTGCCATGTGGGGTCCCCAGATATGCATTGTTGTAAAGTATTTGAAAATTGTCCATCATTCTTCTGATCATTTCGCATAGAATTTCATAACTTATTTCATAACTTATTGCATCTTATTGCATCTTTATCAGCAATTTCATATCAGCAATTTCATAACTTATTGCATCTTTTAACTTTTCGCTTGATCGGGGGCGATGAATTTGCACTTTAGATTCCAGGTAACTCCAGAGAAAAAAATCGCGAGGGTTCAAAATTAAACGATCGAGCCGGTCAACCACCGTTACCCTGTAATGAGATTAAGAGGCAGAGAAACACTTCTCCAAAAGACTGTTTGTTAATGAAGTGTTTCCAATATTTTTCAAACACTTTTATTGCAGTGCACTGCATACAGACCATTACGGCAAGCATTTCATTGATTGACTTTTCAAATTAGATGAAATGTACTGTTTTTATTTTTAGGCTAATTTTTAGATGTTGTTGAGTGCTTTATTTTTGTTCTTTGGGTTCAAAAGAGTCGAAGTTTTAATTCGTTACATTACAGATTTTTGTACATTTTAAATATTTTATACACATAGTCATAGCCATGTTTATTTTAGCACAAAACAACACACAGCACATAAAAGCAGGGAATTGAGTTGTGACAGGAAGCTGCGAAGGGACCTCTCGGTCATCGAGTCAAGCAGCCACCTATGAACGTAGCAATCGTGCCCTGCAAATGTAATTTATTAATTGAGAAGTAGCAGTGAAATGGGCAACGAGAAGCAATAACAAAACCCGCGAAGACCAACCCAGCGAATTCGCTTTCACCCTCCCCGTCAGTCTATACTTTGACATACTTTGAAATACACGTTATTATTACGTCACAAGTACAAATGCTTAGTCAATGATGTTCACGAGACCACACAAAATCAAGCGTATTAAGCGCTTTACAATAATTCACATATACCGTATTCGTTGCCAATTAATTATTTTTCAAATTTTATTAAAATTTGAAATTAGTCAGTTTTTTTTACCGCACTGTATATTATTCAGCGACAAGCTGGCCATGAGTTCTTTTTTCGTTTTGCTAAGAAAAACTTTTATCCACAAATACGCAGTACGGTGCGCAATTATGGAGAACGCGATGGATTCAGATATAATCGCCTTGTACTTTACATTATCTTAGTGCATCTGCATCATTAAATTGCTTTCTTTTTAAATTAGTTGTAAAGTACTGTACGTATTGGGAATTATTATATTGAGTTACTTCTTCTTGAAAGCATGGCGTCGCAGGAAGTGGTTGCACGAATCGCAAAACTTAACGATCAGCAGCCTCCATATTACGATTTTGAAGGTGATCTGAAAAATGCCACTGAAAAGAGTGTGGAAGAAACTAAAACAAAACTTAAAGAATCCACAAAAAAGGTATTTCCTAAACTTGAATCAAGTTCTGAACCTGACTTATCAAAGTCAATATCAAAAATGAGCCAGCTTTTCATTAGTGACCATTGTGACAATCTCCAAACAGCTTTGATGGAATTTCTCAATAAGGAAAAAACTTTAACGATGAATGAACCGAGAAACTTGGATGCACAATTACAAACCATCAATCAAAAATTCACAAACTTTACTTCGGAGTACCAAGATTTTTACAAAGCCGGTACTAATCTCAAATTAATCAAGTACTTGATTAAAAAACATTATTTACGTCCACTTTCGAAAATTTTCAATGAACATGAAATCAACATCTTCCAAGAAGAATTTTTGCGTATCTTGAATCTTCCAGAATTTAATCGTACAACCGTGCAAGAGCTTTTTACGGCCTTGAAATCACTACTCATCTGTACATCGGGCAACACAAGCAAGCTTGACCGTCAAACAAAGAGTAAGATCGATGCCATTACAGTTCCAACAAAGCTGTCAACATTCTCTCTCTACACTTCAATCGGAGAACTTCGTAGAATTAATCATTTTGATGATGAACGAGATCCCTCTAAACTTAATATAATGCACATCAACATAAATTCACTCCAAGCACATTTCAACACCTTTCGTCTTAAACTAACTCGCTTTAAAAGATTGCCAGATATAATTGCTGTCACTGAAACTTTCTTTACTCAAAGCGACATAAACCAAAGTTTTCTCAACAGGCATGAAATTCCACATTTTAAGTTGTATATTCCCGAAAATCACAGATCTACAAAAGGGGGCGGAGTTGCAATGTATGTCAACGAGAATTTTGAAATACAACAAAGAGAAGATTTAGCAGCATGGGAAGAAAAGGTTTATGAGTCTCTCTTTTTAGACATAAAAGCTGGTGCCTTTTCGTTTGTTTGTGGCGTGATATACAAAACACAACGGTCATCAAATGAAAGATTTCGCGAAAAACTAAACAACTCGCTCACCAGAATTGCTCAAGAAAACCAAATTGCAGCCATATGCGGCGATTTTAATCACAATCTTTTACCCAAGAAAACGTCATCACCCAACAAGATTTTACTGAGAGACTTTAAAATGATTATGGTGAAGCACAACTATGTCCCTTGCATTATTCGACTTACAAGATATGAGAAAAGAACTTCATCCAGTGCAAACAACGCTCCAAACAACTCTGAAGAGTCTGTTTCTTCCAATGAAGATGATAATTCAGATGAAAATGATTCTTTACCCAATGGCACTCTAATAGATCATATCTGGTTCAATAAGGTTGAGCTTGTTTTAAACTCAGCAATTCTGGTAGATTATTTTGGTTCTGACCATTTAGCGGTTTGCTGCTCAATTAAAACTTACGAGCCTTCCGCTATAACCAACATTGAATCAAGAAATCGAGACAATTCATTTCCGAGGATATTAGAGGTCTACGGCGATCCAGAAAAAATATCAAACGAGAAGGAAGAACTACTTGAGCACTTGAATTATCTGCTGACCTTATCAAAATCTTCCAAAGAAAACTTGAAAAAAAAGCGAGAAGAAATCGAAAAGGCAAATTTGAATTTTTTTTGAAAAAACAGACTTAAAAGATACAAAATTATCGAGAAAAGATCAAGCAACAGCTAAAATTTATCCCTTCCAAATTTGAGAGAATATTGCGACCAAACAAATCCTAGATTTTAAATTTCAGAGTTAACATCCGCTTTCGCATCATGTGTAGCTTCTTAAACTTAATCAGCATTAATTTCTTTTCAACCGACCTGCTGCTGGAACATTTATGCACTCTTCCAAAATCTTGGAGTATATTTGATTAAAAACAGCAAAGCCTTATTTAAAACGGTAAAACTTTGAAACGTTTCGGGCTCAATCTTTTTTATCATCAACAAAAAGTAAAATTTTATTAAAATAGAACTCTAGTTTCTTATTTTACTACTGATGGACTTAGCTAAGTTGGAAACGTTTAAAAGTTTTACTGTTTTAAATAAGACTTTACTGTTTTTAATCAAATTAAATGAAACTGCCGTGCAATCAGAACCCACGTTAAGAATATCAAAGTCTTGGGTTTATTTTTCATTCAGACTTTTAGGTTTTGCTAATTTTTTGTCATTTCAAAAATCTTGAGATCATTTTTGCGATTGCAAGAAGGCAATTTTCGCGATTGTATTTAAAAATTAGAAGTTTTTTAATTCTTTTTTTTTCGGTCATTGAGACCGAAATGGTTAATTTTTTTCGGTAATTCACTAAAAATTTAAGTCAATGACTGTTGCTGTTTAATGACCGAAAAACAAACAAATTTAATTTGGATTTTTTAACTAAACGAAATAACAAGGCAAAAAATTCTAAAAAATTACTAACGGCGCTTGCAATGATCTAACCTGCGGCAAAACTTCAAGCAGTCAAACATACCGTATCAGCTCATACAGCTATATAGTCGTAAAAAAGGGTTTTTGTGGCTAATTTATACATTTTGGTGGATGTTCTCTGAAAAACTTTTGCTTGCAAGTGTTTAAACTTTTCGAACCTTGTCAAAGGTTAAATTGTAGCCAGTATGCGACAACCTTAGCACTCCAAAAAAATGTTTTAAGCAAGAGCGAAATTTTCCAGTTCAAAACAAGTCAGTACAAAATCATTTACTGTAGTCCGTAACTGTGTGAGCAGAAGCTCGATTCTGCTATCAGTATTACTAAAAGAAATAAAAATTGATACCATTAACCAAGCTCTTCTTTTACTAGCCCTAACTCTTTATAGCAAGCCCAAAACAATGTCATTCAAACTCATTGCATTGATGTTCCCACAGCAAAATAAAATTTCCCAAATTCTCAAAAGTTTAGGGGACCTACACAAAGTGGTCGCTCACAAGGCAGTCAACGATAAATTATCAGGTTTGTCAAAAATCAGCTCCATATTTTAATGCAATCACAAACACGAAAAAATTGTCTACACTGGTACAAATCCATAGATCACAAACTTGCAAATGAGCTATTGCGACGCGTTTCGACCTTGCTCAAGGGTCTCATTAGGCAAAAAAAAACTACGAAAGTTTCCAAAAAGTCAGGTAAGCACAGCAATGGAAAAATAGTTTTACAAGCGCATAAGTAAAAAAAAAAGTTTTACAACCTTTACTCTGGCAAACTTGCCCGTATTTGGAGTTGTACTGCAGGTTTTGATGTAATTACTTATGCGCTTGTAAAACTATTTTTCCATTGCTGTGCTTACCTGACTTTTTGGAGACTTTCATAGTTTTTTTTTTGCCTAATGAGACCCTTGAGCAATGTCGAAACGCGTCGCAATAGCTCATTTGCAAGTTTGTGATCTATGGATTTGTACCAGTGTAGACAATTTTTTCGTGTTTGTGATTGCATTAAAATATGGAGCTGATTTTGGACAAACCTGATAATTTATGTTCCAACAGCAGTGGAGATAGAGCGATGAAACGTGATAGTCAAAAGAGAAATCAGTATTATGGAAAAAATGTCAAAAATCGTCGAACGTTACAAATATTTAGGGGAATGTACTTTCTGAAGATACCATAAACGTGCTACTTCTCTTCACTAACAAACTTAATTCGTATGATTGGGAATGCCACTAACTTACTGATTCAGTTATACATGCTGTACGTGGCTATTTTCGTTCTGTTTTGATGGGTAATTTAAATATTATTTTTTCGGTGAATCATAAGATTTTTTCGGAGCATAGGTGCGCAAGGTTTTTGTCATGTTAACCAAAACGAAAGTGATTTCCGTTATTAGCGAGCAAAACTTCATCACTTCCAACATCAGGCATTTGCAGATAAAAAAAATTATAACCCTATTGCACAGTAATACTGTATGTAAAAGTTGATGATTTTAATTTTGCGTAATGACGAATAATTGTACAAGTGTATAAAATTTGTTTCGTAAAGTGTAAACTTAATTTTAAAGTAGGCCTACTGCATAAACATTTTGGTGGAATTCTATTGACTTTACCCATTGGAATAATAACCTATATGCGTATTATTATGAACCGTACATAATTATTTTCTACTGTTATTTACCGCGATTGTATTTTTAGATTTAACAAAAAATAATCACATATACTCAAGCAAACTAATTAAGGTGATCTCCTTGTATTGATTGCATTGCGATGAGAATACTATGATTTTTACTCTAAATAGAGTTTAATTTTGCTTCGTCATGTACGCAAACAATGTATTGATCTAGCTTAACAAAAGAAGCTAAACTACATCCGAGGTAAAATTGAAAACTCGTCCAGACACCAAAAGAGTTTATTCAGTACAGTAAAATTATTGTCGGGCGTTGAACCAATCAAGAAATATCGTGATGGCTTTGAAAATGACAATGAACTTGCCAATAAATTTGCAGAGTTTTTCATCACTAAAATTGAAAAAATCCACAAATTGTTCGTAAATGACACTCATAACACACCAACATTAACTCCTATGCATTTCTGTACTGTACTTGACTCCTCTGCCGTTTCTGAATGTGATAATTTAGTTAATATGTACGAGTTTGAGCCCACAACGCCAGAAGAAATCAAGGCAATTGTTTGTGAAAATGGTGTCAAATGTAGTTTCCCTGATCCCTGCCCAGATTTTATTTTGAAAAATCATTTAACTATCTTTATTCCTTTATGGTCAAAACTGGTCAACCTTAGCTTGAAAACTGGTAGTATGGCTGGCTTAAAACATGCCTTTGTATCATCTTTATTGAGAAATATCAATTTTGACACCAATCAATTCAAGAACTTTCGTCCAGTTTCAAATCTACAGTTTTTAAGCAAACTAATTGAACGTGTTATTTTGAAAAGGCTCAATACTCACTTCGACAACGATGATCTAAATATTTCACAACAATACGGATATAAAAAAAGGTCACAGCTGTGAAACTTTGCTTGTAAAACTAATCAATGATATATTGCTGGGATTTGATAACAAATTTGCTTCTGTCCTTTTACTGTTAGATTTAAGCGCTGCTTTTGACACTGTCAATATTAGTATACTGTTAAACATCTTGCAATCGCAAATAGGTATTAGAGGAATTGCTTATGATTGGTTTTCATCATTTTTATGTGAACGGACAATGTCAGTAAAGGTTAATGATTCATATTCCGAAGTGCATGTGCTTAAATCGGGGGTGGCTCAAGGCTCAGTTCTTGGGCAGGTGTTATTTAATGTTTATATTTGCTCGTTTTACAAATTTATTGAACGCGAAGGTTTTGAGATTAAAGGCTTTGCAGATGACCACCAAATATATGCATCATTTGCACCTACTTACCAATATCAGTTTTTGGTAACCAAACTTAACTGTATTTTTGCAAGTGTTGATTTATGGATGTTTAGATTTTTTCTCAAGTTGAATCCACTAAATAGCCAAATTATTGTATTTTGTAATGATGCTCTTAAACGACAGCTAAATATCAATGGCTTTTTTTTAGGAATTCCTGTATACGTTTTTGTGATACTGTGAGAAATTTAGGTTTTACGCTTGATTCTCATTTAACATTAGAACAACAAGTTAAAGAATGTGTTTCGTCTGTATTCGCATCTATCAAAAGTATTGCACGTATAAAACATCTTCTTACAAGAAATGAGGTAACCATCTTAGTATCCTCACTTATTCTTTCAAAGCTTGACTATTGTAATTCTTTGTATTATGATATTAGTTGCACTCTTACAAAACAATTGCAATATGCACAAAATTGCGCAGCAAGGACTGATTTACAACAAGAGAAAATATGACCATGTCACTGAGTTACTGATTGAACTACACTGGCTTCCGATAAAGTATAGAATTTTGTATAAAATATATTTGCGGACGTATAAATGCATTTACCCCACTTTATTTGCACAACCTGAAGAATTAAAATCTTTACTTTCAGTTGATTCCAAGTCCACTCGTTTTATTCGTCTTAAAGTGCAACGCAACAACTTTAGAATAAGTGATCGTGCATTTTCAATTCATGCTCCTAAACTTTGGAATCAATTACCAACTGCTTTGAAAAATGAGTTAAATATTTCAAGATTCAAAGGTGACTTAAAACTTACTTATTTCGTGAAGCATTCAATCTATAGGTATAAGTTTGTACTGATTCTCTCCTTAATCTATAGCAATCTTGCAACACACTCGAATTTGTTATTTTTTGATTTGGGTTTTGTTATTTTCGTTTTCTGTAATAACTGTACGCATTTACTTCTCTTGCTTGTTTCTATGCTGCAAGGCTTATGTGTTGTCGTGTATATAATTTATGAGACGACTTCAGAGCGAAAGACAAGCTTTCACCAGGTCTAGTTAAAGTCGATAAACTTGCATTATTATTATTATAAAATCATAAAAAAGCATAAAATTTCACCCTTTCATAAAAAATCATAAAGTTTTCATAAAATTTGACTGCTGTCATAAAATTTCTTTAAAAAACCAAATGACCTCGTTTCAGGTGAGTAATTTTTTGATTTTATTTGTAGCATTGGTCAAAATAGCAACGCTGTTTGCCTTTTGGTGCTTTTTTCTTGTTGTTGATGTATACTTGAAAGCACACACCATCAGGCTATATTAATTTGATTCTGTTGGTTTGCCGCTATTTTTGTGGTGGAGAATAGTGACGTGTTTCCACTCGTAAGCTATATTATCTGTATCTGCGCGTCGTTGCATGGGAATACATCATGCTAGCAGTGACCAATTTCATAATTACTCAGCCTTTTTGTTGTTGTGCCCTTGGCTTTGGGGAAAGCTGGGTACCTTGACGAGTTTCTTGTTCTTTTAGAGCTGGCCATGTTGTAGGGTGTAGTTGAAAATATTGTAAAAAATCTTGCAGTAGAAATGTTGGTATTCGTCAGAAAGGGCTTCAAAATATAATGTGCTCAACTGCTCCAAGCAAGCCTGAGGTTGAAATGGGTGAGTGATTCACTTAAAACAGCACGTTCCAGGGTTTCCACATCCTGAAAAGCCCTGGATTTTTTTGCTGTCTTGGAAAGTCCTTGAATTTTGTTTAAAAGTCCTGGAAAATAGCTAGAAGGTTTTCCGGGGCATAATTGTAAAGCCACTTACCCAGTGAGTGATAAAAGGCAACAAGAGGGACTTTCCTTTGCATTAAAATTGTTCTTAAATAATAGGTACAAAAAAGAAATGAAAGAGTAATAGGAAAAATTAAATTTCAAGCCCTGAAAAATAGTCTTAAACCAATAGACGGTCCTGGAAAATGACCTAAAAAAGTCCTGGAACTTAGTTTTGCAGTTTCTGTGGCAACCTTGACTGTCGTGTCTACTCCCTCCTGTCCAGGAAAAAAAGGGACGTTAAGGAGTACATTTAATAATTTAAGCAGTGTTGTCAAAAAGAAATGTGATGAAAGTGGTAGAGGCTGCATCGCTCAGGCTTTAAATGTGAGAAATTGTTCTAGTATGCCTATTTTTCTCATCAGGTGCGGTATGTAGTCACTTTTTTGTAAAGTGATCATTTTAACTGAGTTGTCAACCAAGCAACTTATTTTTTGTGCTATAAAAGTGCTGTTCAGCTCAACTTGTTGACTGTTCTCATGATATCGTAGTTAGTGATCTTTAATTTTGACCGGCTCTTTTTTAATTAAATATTAGTGAACTTATTTCTCGTGCTTCACCGTACAGAGTAACGGGCCTGCCAAAAATTACTTAGTTCCTGTGCAGCGTGCTGCAGCATTCTTGCAGTAGTTGTGGATCATCTCTAAAATTTTATCGTTTCTATTCAATACAGACTTTTGTTGTTTTTGTTTATTTAAAATATATTCTTTTTTGAGGGCTCTTAATTATTTTTTTCATACTGAGGCTGGCATTGTTTTTATTTTGTTTTTAAATTTTCAGCAAAAATTAGCATCGATTTAGATAGAAAACGCCAGTGCGATCAAGAATTAGCTGCTCTTGGTCAAAGGTCCCATGTAAAACAGGAATAAGGTATTTCGGTCCAGTATTATGCTTTACCAAGCTGATATTAGTTTTCAAATTACCTGATCTGCATTGCGTACAAGAAAAAAATACAAATTATGAGTTTTGTGATGCGTGATGTTCATAGCCCTACTATTGTCCGCTCATAAAATGCAGTTTCGCATCCCGTTGTTCTAAAAATCCCTGGTCTGGATTAGGTAAAAAAAAACTTTGCAAGTAAGTAGTGGAAAACATTCTATGTTATTGAAAAAAATGCAATAAGAAATCAAATTTTTGTAAAACGTTTTCCGCTCTGTTTCCATCTACCTGCTTTTGAAGTCACTTTTATTAAAACTTCAAACCCCGCCTTCTGCTGACAAAAAGAATTCTTGTTCAGCTTAAAGGTTCTACACAAATGACGCTCTCTCAGCAATCCTTTTCCAGCCAATCACTGCTCGGATTTTTCCTATAGCCATTCCTTTTCCTGCACTCTCTATTTTGACAATTCTTCTTGACAAACAACTGATGAAAAGCTTCGAAAAAATTAACATTTTAATCAAAGTAAAACTTTTAATCAAAGTTTTGGAAAAAGTTTTTATTTGAAAAAAGACTGTCATTTGAAAAAAAAAAATTTGGGAAGAAAAACGTTTTTTTGTGGAAAAATGCTTTTTTGGAAAAAAAACTTGTTTTTGTGAAAAAAAAATCTTTTTCTTAAAAAAAACAACTTTTTTTTGGAAAAAAATTTTTTTTGAAAAAAAAAATTTTTTTTTGAACTATAATTTTTTTTTGAAAAAAAAATTTTTACCTCTGGCGCATAAAAGTCTCGGCGCCTAAAAGTCCAGGCGCATAAAAGTCTCGGTGCCTAATTGGCAGCGCATAAACGTCCCGTGCCTAAACGTCCGCGCCTAATAGTCATGGTCCGAATAGCTACAAAGTGCTTACTAAAATAAAGCAAGGAACAGCAGACGGGCGGCTGACTAGTTCAGGCCCGAACCTGAAAATGTAAGCCCGAACCCGGCCTGTACCCGAAAACTAATTTGAAGCCCAAATTATGCCCGAAAAAAAAACGAAAGTTAAGTTTGGTCTGAAAAGTTTAGCAATATTGCCAAGTTATTATGATTATATTTTTGTGCATCTAAGACAAAAAGTACGTCTCAGGCACGAACTAAGCCGACATTTTTGTTAACATTAGGTCAGAACCTGAGGCCGACCTGAAAAGCCCGGCCCGACTTACAACTCTGAGGAACAGCTTTCTCTACGTACATATTTTACTATATTGTAACAAAACCGGGCCTAAATTGCGTCTTTAAATAATCTTGTTTAAAGTTGTTTAATACGCTATATTTTGTTAACTTGCCCGTCGGGCAAGTAAAGCCGAAAATTAACTTGCCCGAGGCGATTTCAGCTTGCCTCGGGCAAGCGAGCTGGCGCTAATTTCGAACTCGGTATTTAGTTCAAGGTACCTTACTTAATAAGTACGAATAATCTTTTGCTTGTTTGTACTGTAATTAGTAGCCAAAAACTCGGCCGCTACAATAGGAAAAACATTAGATGAATGGTTCGGAAGAGCAAACGACAAAATCACCAAAGATTGTTTTTCTGCCTACAAGAGAGACGCGTGGTTGCAAAAATTCGAAAAATTCAACATCGCTATTCCTAGTTCGGTCGCTCTTGGAAGATTATTTGCTGTTGGTTCTAATATTTTGCAATCGAAAAGATCGTCTATGACGAAGAAAAATTTTGAAAAGTGTGTTTTGCTGCGTGAGAATGAAAAATGTTTAAAAAATTCAGTTTTTCTCCATGAATAATGTAGCATCATTTTTGAATGTGAGTGAGTAGTGTTTTTTTACCTTTGGTGTTTATTTATTTTTATTGCTGTTTATTTTTATTATTTTTTTTGTTTTAGTGTTTAATAGCTTTTTTCAACAACAAAAATAATTCTTTCTTCGCTCATAGATATGTACCTTTAGTTACAAAAGCTAAACACATTGCAGTTGGTCTATTTCAGAGCAGCTTAGCTGAAGATGGTACCATGTTTGTAGTTTCATATTTTTGTACTTAACATCATCGTCTGCAGCGCGCATTTTAAACTTTGATTATAAAAAAGTAAAAACTTTTTTAAACAGCAAAATTTGTGTGCGCTCCTCAAGCAATCAATTTGTTGTTGAGCTGAACTATTTTCAATTTTTGGATGCGGAATTTGTGTTTGCGCTTTAATCTATGAAAAATTTGGTTGTGTAATTTGCGTTTGCGCTTTAAACTAGAAAAATTTTGGTTGCGAAATTTGCGCTTGAGCTTTACGAGGTGTTTGTTAAATGCCCAGCTCTGCCTTTCACCAGCTGAAACCTATTGCTTATAATGATAAATTACAGAAAGAAAATTTTTGAACATGCTTGTACCACCTCTAAACATGAATCAAATAGTCTAAAATTTTAGATGTTTTTTTTCAATAAATGAATCCATTTTGGAGGCGTTAAGCACAACTTTTCATACTTTTGAAATTAAGAACCACCCAAATGTACATACAATATACCGTACATACCAGAGATGGGCAAAGCGCAGTTACAAACGAAAAGCGCAACTTCCGCAATAGCGGAAGTTGCGTTGCGGACTAAAGTCTTTAAAATTTGTTGCTCTTCAATTGCGCTGCGCTTTTAAAATTTTGTTAGGTCATTAGCGCAATTCTATGCATTAAACTTAACTTTGTTCCATTTCAATCGTAATATTGATAAATGTCGGTTTTCTTTAGCAAATTATTTACTTTTTTTGTGCCCAAAACTGTAAGAAATGCGATATTTAACGGTATTTAAACGACGGCCCTAAACGCACGATTGGGTTCAACTCCCCACTCTGGTCACGTTGTTGCGTCCTTGGATAAGACGCTTTACGATGATTATCTCTGCTTGGTGGCTTCAAATAGCCAAAAAATTCAGTGGAAAAAAATTTGAAGAAACCTACAAGAACATTGAATCACTGGAAACTTCTAAGCAGTAAATTGCGGATTCCTCCAACCACAAAGTAGGCAATGCAATGAAAAGTGTGGGGATCGGCCAGCAGTCAGCGTCTGACGCTGTCCGGTAACAGGAAGATAAATATGCGCAACTACAACAACAACAATTTGCGTCGTGTTGTAAATAGGTTGCATATAACTTGGTACAAAAATACCGTTCCGCCATTGCGGAATTGTGTTGCGTTTCAACTGAATTAAAAAGGTTATTGCGAAATTTGCGCTGCGCTTCAGAAATTACAAAAATTCAATTACGCATTTTGCGCTGTGCTTTTACTGGTTGAAAAGATTGTTGCGAGTTTGAAATAATGTTATTGGTGCCCACCTCTGGTACATACAGTAAAATTAATCTAGTCAGTACATTAAAACTTTAAAGCAATATCTGGGGACTGGATTTGCACATCAGAGTTGACTACGTGCCGAGTCTTTCAATGCAGATGAAACACAAAAACATTATACAATTTTTTTCTGAAATGTTGTCCAAGAAAGCAAAAATAAAAAGCATATTGTACAATATTACTCTTGAAACCTGTGATTCAAAACCAAAAATATACTTAGATTCAGGACTAAGTTTATTTTCCTGATGACTAACCAATAGAAAGTAAGTAACTAATGGGCCATTTTAGGACTGGTTTAGGCTTCAAATCATTTTTTGGGTTAGGGCCGGGTTCAAGCTAATATTTTTGGTTTCGGGCCTGAGCTGGTCTCCCGTTTATAATTTTGGGTCGAAAATATCAAGTTGTGGAATGTAGCAAACAATGCCATGAAGCAGCTAAAAGAATTAATAATGACATAAAACGTAGTTTACGGCTTTTAAGTTTTAGGTGAAAATAAACAAACATGAAAGGTGATACATAGTAATAGCGAAATCAGCAATTAAAAAAAATTAATACAGTATAGGCCCATTGAGTAAAAAATATGGTTTTGTTTTTCAGACATGTTCAAAAGGCGTTACCTAAATATAGTGAAGATAGAGCATTGAACTTATTTGTAGGTTTTGTAATTTGTGCGCACAAAGTCCAAAACAAACTGTAAAAAAAAACAAACTTTGACCCGACAACAGAAAAACACAAAACAACCGGTAACACTGAGTATACGCACAAATTCTTTTCCGGTTTGATTGATGATCTTACTTAGTTGTAAAAGATTCCTTGCTAGGATCAATCAAATTTTTCTGAACAAAAACAACAGCTGTTTTGATACCGAAATGGACTTCAGAGTCACAGTGGTTACCTTGTGCACCCAGCTGGCGGCCGAAAAAGATACAGAAATTCTTTCAGTGAGTGACTCAGAATAGACATAGACACATAGCTTTGTCGACGAGTGTTGCTACGAATGTGTGCTCATTCTTGCCTTTTCTCATTATTTTCAAAAAATCAGAACTTGACATAAGTAGGGACTTTAATAGTTAATGACTCAATTTACACAGGGTAAAAAATTGTCAAATTTTCATTAATGCAACCAAAATTTATTAACTTAATAAGTCAAGAAACATATTGACTTTCTTCAAATAACTTTCAACCACTAAGCATTAAAAAAAGTGGGTGTACATACAGTATATAGCCTCCCTACGACTGTGACGGGGTCAAAGCTGCGTATTTCAAGGTATAGGTTTGTGAATCCGTGAGTGTCTTTTCAAGTTCCCAGATTGTATGAACGATTTATCACAAATCGAACATGAAAATGGTTTCTCTCCAGAGTGAATCCGCATGTGACTTTTTAAACTTTCAGATTGTGAAAACGATTTATCACAAGTTGAACATTTAAAAGGTTTCTGTCCAGTGTGAATCCGCATATGACTTTTTAAACTTCTAGATTCTGAAAACAATTGATCACAACTCGAACACGAAAACGGTTTCTCTCCAGTGTGAATCCGCATGTGACGTTTTAAATTCCTGGATTTTGAAAACGATTTAACACAAATCGAACATGAAAACGGTTTTTCTCCAGTGTGAATCTGCAAATGACTTTTTAAATTCCCAGATGTTGAAAATGACTTATCACAAATCGAACACGAAAACGGTTTCTCTCCAGAATGAATCCGCATGTGACATTTCAAATTACTAGATATTGAAAACGATTTATCACAAATCGAACACGAAAACGGTTTTTCTCCAGTGTGAATCCGCATATGACTTTTTAAACTTCCAGATTCTGAAAACGATTTATCACAAATCGAACACGAAAACGGTTTCTCTCCAGTGTGAATCCGCACGTGACATCTTAAATCCCTGCATTTTGAAAACGATTTAACACAAATCGAACATGAAAACGGTTTCTCTCCAGTGTGAATCTGCAAATGACTTTATAAATTCCCAGATATTGAAAATGACTTATCACAAATCGAACACGAAAACGGTTTCTCTCCAGTGTGAATCCGCATGTGACGTTCCAAACTCCCAGATTCTGAAAACGATTTATCACAAATTGCACATCTGAAAAGTTTCTCACCAGTGTGAATCCGCATGTGCCTTTTCAAGATCCAAGATTGTGAAAACGATTTATCACAAATTAAACATTTAAAATATTTCTCTCCAGTGTGAATCCGCACGTGACGTTTCAAAGCCTCAGGTTGCGAAAACGATTTATCACAAATTGAACACGGAAACGGTTTCTCTCCCGTGTGAATCCACATGTGACGTTTGAGCATGTCTACTATTTTTTCGTTGATCAAAAAGAGAAAAGGTTTTGCCAGCTCATCCCACCAACTTATATTTAGCAAGCCTTACGCCTCCGGTTAACAAATAGACCCTATGAAAATACATTTAGGTGTCAGATTTACGGTCTACGACTTTTAGGCATGGACGTTTAAGTGCCGGGATTTTTACGCGCTAGAGGTAGAACATTTTTTTTTCAAATAATTTCAGAAAAAACTTTTTTTATCAAAACAATTTTTCCAAAAAAAGTTTTTTCAAAAACAACTTTTTGGTTTTAAATAACAGTTTGTTTTTTTTAAGTTTTTTTTTTCAAAAACATATTTTTTAAATAAAAGTTTTTTCCAGACGTAGAGTCCTCGAGGAAGTCCTTAGCCTCGAGGACACATTTTGAAGTTCTTGGCCTGGGCCTCGAAGGTCAAATCCTTGGCCTTGGCTTCGAAGCCTCAAGTCTTCGAAAATTGCCGTGGCCTCGGCTCGAGGACAGCATTATTTTTTGTACTGTTGAAATCTTGTTGAAAAACGCCAGAAATCTCGCGGAAAATTTGCGAAGACCTTTTTTGCTTTCCGCAATTGGAGATCGCCTGAAAAAATTTATTATTATTAATGGGTAGCGAGCAAGCAAATCTGCTACCGTTAGATAAAGTCCACCTACACATTGCGTAGGCCTTATTTGGGCCCATTGCAACTGTAACTACTATGTTATTGTTGTTTAGCTTGGTTACTAGTCGAATTCAGAAAGCCTTCCAGCTTCCTTTAAGTACTTGGCCGGTTTGTTACATTTTGTTACCAAGTTATGAACAGTGGTTTTGGTGATTCCAAAACATTTAACACAAATAACTTGGTAAAGCTTGCAATTGCCTACATGATGATTTGGTGTTTCATTTTCTAGGCTACATTTTGGACACAAAGAAGATTCAGCACCACCTGTAGTTTTCTTGTGTCGCTGTACATTGCAGTGCCCAGTTAAATCTTGCACTACTCTATTTAATTGAGGCTTCTAAAGGTTTAAAAAGACCTATTGTTAGTTGAGAAGACGTCCAACTTACAGACTTCTTCATCTCCAAGCAGTCCTTCCGTTCATTCTACATAGACTTCCATCTATCTGTGGACCAGTCCTTAACCGTGCTAACACACCTGGTATATGGGACTGTAATAAAAGATTTAGAACCATGTATCTTTGATTTAGATCCTGATTTGGTTACATAGTCTGCCACTTCGTTACCATGTACTCCTGCATGTCCAGGAATCCACGCAATACTGACATGGTTTTGTTTACCGAACTGATTGAGGTTTCTAATGCAGTTGAACACTGTAACTGATGTTACAGTGCACTTTATAAGTGCTTTGACAGCTGCTTGACTATGAACCAGCACAACAATACTTTGATTGTGCATTTTTTCCAAAAGCAGGTACTTTGCCACTTCTGAAATAGCTAAGACATCTGCCTGGAACACAGTGCTGTGTATTTCAAGGTGGAAAAATGCTTGTTTTGGGGAGTTGTTTGGGTATTCTGCGTAAAAACCCGCACCTACTCTCCCATCTAGTTTCGAGCCATCGGTGTAAACCTTGACAGTGTTCTGATTTGGAACGCTTTCAGATCTGATAGCATTCTTTTTATCCATAATTTGACATTCGAAATTTCTCTCAAATACCTTTATTTTCTTCTTTCGAATCTTCTTGCCTCATTGCAAACATCAACATGGCTTTTCGTTTTCCCAAAGAAACCAACTCGGTTGACATGCCAGAGCCCAATAACAGTGATTCTGTATTACCCTCGCATTGCCTCAGCTAATAAGAATTCCTCAACGAGAGTTATGTTGAGCAATATTTCCAGAGCACCAGTAGGGGTGCCAGGAAAAGCTGATGAAATCATCAGGCAAGTAAGTCTCTGCACGTTTGTGAGCTTCCTCCCTAGATACTTTTTGTTGAGACCGCAAGCCCAGAACACACATGCATACGACATGATTGGACGTATCATAGCAGTGTATATCCATTTCATCATAGATGGTTTTACTCTCTACGTTTTACTCACAATTTGTCTACATTGCATTAATGCTGTAGTTGCTTTGCGTGTAATTCGGGTAATATGTGGTTTCCAAGTTAGCTTGCTGTCCAGAGTAACAACAAACAGCCTTGCTTCCTCGGAAAGTTCAAGTTTTAAACCATTCATTGACAAGGAACCCAAATCTGGATTCTGTTTGTGAGTGAACAGTACAATTTCAATTTTCTTGCTGCTAAACTGTAGCTCTTGATCGAAAGCCCAGTTGGCAGCAATATTTATTGCTTTCTGGGCCATACCTCTGATCCAAAGCATATCAGTACCAGTGACCAACACTGCTAGATCATCGGTATAGGCTTGAACATAAAAGCCCCTGCTACGTAACTCTAGCACTAACAAAAACTTCTTTGAAGACCTTTTTTTTGAGATTGCCAGAAAAAAAATTTTGTTTGGAGAACACTTGCGCCTTTGTCCTTGGCCTCGAGCATTCCTGTCCTTGAGAGGGTCTGTCCTTGGAAGGGCTGTCCCTGACCTTGGCCTCAGATTTTTTTGTGTCCTTGGCCTCAAGCCTTGTGCCCTCGACTCCATCACTGACTTTTTCCCCCAAAAAAACCACGTCTTTCAAACAAAAACGTTTTATTTTGATTATAAAATTTATATTTTCGAAGCTTTCCATCTGACGCTTGTCAAGAAGAATCGTCAAAATAGAGATAGCACGAAAAGGAATGGCTATAGAAAAAAAACCGAAGGAGTGATTGGAAGGAATAGGATCGATGAGAGAGCGTCTTTATGTATTTAAGCGATTATATTAATCCATAAGAGAGCATATTTAAGCTGTTCACGAATTGGTTTTGTGGGCAGAGGCCGGGGTTACAAGTTTTGTGAAAGTGACTTCAAAAGCAGATAGATTGGAAGGAGAGCGAAAAAAGTTTTACAAAAATAGATTTCTTTTTGCATTTTTATCAATAATTAAAATGTTTTCCTCTATATATGTCAAAGTTTTCTTATCTATTCCGGACGCATGCAATCTCCAGTCTACCGTCTCAAATTTTGCGGCGCACGGGCATGAGTTGCTTGTGCGAGTTACCTGCTTGGCCACAAATTATAGCAGCTAAAAACTTTTTTTCTTGGTTGTTTTTGGTCTTCACCTAACATTTCAGAGAAAAATATACATACAGAACATGAAAAAGTCGCTGGTTTAGTTTAAGCAAATTACCTTCGTCATTGTGCTGCATCTCGGGACAAAATTTTGAGCCAGTGGCGCATCCAGGGGGAGGTTTCGGGGGTCGAAATCCCTCTCTTTTGGAACTCAAAAACAACATAATTTTGTTGATATAACGCAGTTTGTACCACTTTTCCATATTTACTTTTCTCTAAATAATCAATTAAGTTGTTGCGATTTTGGTTGTAATTTGATCCTGCAAGATAAGATGTTGTTTTAGGGCTGTAACTTGATCCTGCAAGGAAGATGTTGTTTTAGGGCTGTAATTTGATCCTGCGCGATATTTACCAAGTAATTGAGATTTTTGCATTTGTTTCAACTACAATATTGCTGACAGATACATTGTATAACAATGTGTGTTTGACATATTATTGAAAAATGGATACTATTATACCCGATCATAAACTTCTGAGCAGAACAAAATATTGCTTGGTAAAGATAAACTAAAAACAATGAAACGTCACGTGGGTTGCTGCGTGTGCCAATACTAAACATGCAACTCGTGCGCCGCAAAATTTGAGACCGCAGGGTGGAGATTGCATGCGTCAGTTGAAGTAAGAAAACTTCGCGAAAACGTAGCGGAAAACACTCTTTTATTTGAAAAAAAATCCAGTACAAAATCAGTGTTTTGTAAAACTTTTTCCGCTCTCTATCCATCTATCTGCTTTTGAACTCCTTTTTATCGAAACTTCTAACTCCGCCCTCTGCTGACAAAACGAATTCGTTTATAGCTTAAAGATTGTACACAAATTACACTCTCTCATCGATCCTTTCCCAACCAATCAGTGCTCGGCTTTTTTCTTTAGCCGCTCCTTTTCGTGGTATTTCTATTTTGACGATTCTTCTTGACTTAAACATTTTTGTTTGAAAGTTTTTTGTTTGAAAGACGTTGTTCTTTTTTGGAAAAAGCTTTCATTTGAAAAAAAAGTTTTTGAAATAAAAACATTAAAAAAAGCTGTTATTTGAAACAAAACATTTTTTTTGAAAAAAACTGTTGTGAAAAAAAAAATTTTTTTTGCAAAAAAATACTTTCCTTTGAAAAAGATTTTTTTTGAAGAAAATTTTTGAAAAAGAATGTTTTTTGAAAAATTAAAAAAAAATTTTTTCTACCTTTGGCGCATAAAAGTCCTGGCGCATAAACGTCCAGCTGCCTAATGGTCCCGGCGCCTAAACGTCCACGCGTAAACGTCCGTGCCTAAAAGTCACGGTCCGTCAGATTTAGCCCATTAACATTTTTTTTGCAGTTACCTGAACTTTTTTCCACACGAAAGGATCAGCTTTAAAGAGATACTACTTAAAATCAGTATTATTGAAGAAATGACAACTGCTTGCTATGAGGTAATAAAGCTTATTCCTCAATCTTATTCCAAAATTCCTCTAAACCTCATTCCACTATTTTTATATTCGCAAAAGTAGATTTAGTCTGCATGATGCCGCACTATTGGCAACTTTTCGTTTCAAACTACGCGACGTTAGAAAAGGATGACTCTGCAAAATTTATTGTAGATTATTGAACATCACGTTGCTTATTCTGCAAGAAATTTAGCAATTAGCAATTTCTCGTAAAATAACCAACCCAATGTTCGATTCTGGGGTCTTTAAACCACTGCGTATTCAGCCAAAGTGCCGCACTTGTTTCCGTTCAAATTTTCTGCAATATATGAAATGCCACAAGAGTCCTGGTATCCATAGGCAATAGTTATGACATCACAATTGGCCTTACTTGTAAGTCGTGACATCATAATGCAATAGTAACGACAAATTAAGAGGATATTTAATGATTAATAGCGTTTAATAGCGTCGGAGCTATTAATTTCATTCTTTGAGAAATGGCTAGCCTTAAAAAAGACTTTTAGATTGAACATTTTTGTTCAGGGCCGACATTACAGAACGTGCTAGCGAACTCGTAAAGACCATTCTCGCTCGCTAAAAAGCGCTAACGAACATAAAGTCTTCGTAGACAAACTGCCATTTCTGAGCCGTCTCGCCCAACACACGTTAAAACTGTGCTCGTTCGAATTTCTTAGCGAGATGTTCGTAACTTGTGTTAGTACTTATACTTAATAAATATCTCATTGTGACGTCAGATGCAATTTTCTACTTCAAAATAATGCGTTCAAGCGTACTGTATGTACTGCATTGTTATGGAAGAAGATACTATAAGAAGCTTAAGAAGCTATGCGTTACTCTAAGGAAGCAAATTCCTCAACTGATAATAATTAGTGAATGAGGGACAGAATTTAATTATATTTTTGCATCAATGTGAAATAAGAACAACTTTTTCCATACTATAATTTTTGCTAATGACGTAAAGCGCCCTTGAGGTTGTTGGTGGGTAAACTCATACGTTAACAGCAATTTTAGATTTCAAAAATTTTCAAAAGTGAGCAAGTCGAAGTACACTCTTCCTTTTTAGAACCGGTAACGCTTGAGTTGAGACTGGCTATTTTTAATTTTTTGCCAATATTCAGTCTCATTTGTACTTGATTTTGTACAAATTTTGAGAGCATCGATGTCAATTTTAGCGGGCGTGTTTGAAACACTGTTTAATTCCTACTGCTCTGTCTGCTTAAGTAAAGGCTTTTTTTCTTAGTTTTGCAGCATCGTAAAGTTGCAAAAGTGAAAAAGCAAGCTTTTTTCAAGTTGAACAACTGCCAACAAAATCTCTCAATTGCTTGCGCAGAGCAACAGACAAAGCCGCAACTAAGGAGGAGGCGCCCCTACAAACAAAAATTTTGCCCATCCCCCTACGCTGCTCAGCATGCCCCCCCAAAAAAAAATTTTCAAGATGGTTGCTTTTTTTATTGGAGATCAACAGAGAACTCGGAGAAAATTAGACCAAATTGGCGCGATGACCTTTTTTTTTTTTGGAGATCAACAGAAAACTCGCAGAAAATTACACCAATTCGACACGATGACTTTTTTTTGGCGATCAACAAAAAAGTCGGAAAAGAGTAGACTAACCCCAAAATTTTGACCCCCCAGAAATAAATTTTGCCCCATTTAAAACAGTGTTCTGGTTGCAGCACTGGCAACAGAGCTTTATGATCTTAATTTTATAGAGCTTTATATCGAAATTCTATCGTTTTGAATCAGCACAAATTTTAGTTTCTTTGATTAGTTTAAATTTCTTTTTACTTTTGTTTTTGGTTTATTTTGCTGCCGAGGCTGGCGTTGTTTTTAATTTGTTTTTAAATTTTGAGCAAAAATTAGCCTCGTGTTTTAAAAAAAAGTTCTTATAAAAGGAGTGTATAGCTATTTTTGTCAACTGGCACTACTCAACATTTCTTTATCAGTCGCAAGAGCAAATGGTTCTCAATGCAATTCACTTTTTTTTAGTAGTTTAATTGCTAACATGGCGACGATTTTAATTCATTTTCAGCAAAAATTGCTTTTAGTTAGACGTTTTCAACATTTTGCCAGTTAATTTCTAACCCAAAAAGATTTCTCGTACGCCTAAAAAAGCTTCAAAATCCTCTTTAAATTGGCGAGGAAAATGTGACGTTTTTTTTACTCGAACTGCTTTCCGCAATCACTCGAAGCAAGTTAGCGAGAAAAAATGACGTAACGGATTTCGCAAGGCTTTACATACACGTGCAAAAATGACCTTTTACGTTTAGCGAGTATTTCACGCGGTAGCGCCTCTCAAAAAAAAAATCGTAAATCAAAGCGAACGAGGAAATTTCTGTTGGAATTAATGAAACTAAAAAGCTGTGGTATATATAGAGGTTGACTACATTGAAATGACAATGGGTGCTACTGTGACGTAAAATGCTGCAAAAATCACCTAAAGGAGTATAGTTTTTAGAAGATTCGCATAGGCTAGGTAAAACTTTTGGTGGATAATCGGTCCCGGCAAAGTCCATAGCATAACAATTTTAAGTCATAGAGCTCAGTCAATTTCTTGACCGAACTACCACCAAGCAAAACAGTCGTGCGAAAAAAAAATCTTCTCTGTAGCAAAAAAAAATTTGAGAGTAAAATAACCCTCCACGCAATGCTCAGGATAGCTCTATTTCGGTCAATACCAAACCTCGTCAGCTGAGCTGGCATGAATCGAAATGAGTGAAAAACAAAAAATTTTTCTCACTATTTATAAAATTTCTAGTCGCTGAAAACAGGCCAAGCTGAAAAAATATAGAAGGCCGAAACAAAAGAGCAAAAAAATCGGCAAAACCAACAATAAGCTCCGAAGTCAAAATTATCGTTTCGCCAGCGATCAAAATGCAAATTAAGCGTTGAAATCAGCTACGAGTTTCAATGAACCGATCAAAAAATTATGTAAATTAGCCGTTGAAATTTTTTGTTTTTTACTTATTTCAATAACATGCCAGCTCAGCTGACGAAGTTTGGTATTGACCGAAATAGCGCTATCCTGAGCATTGCATGGAGGGTTATTTTGCTCTCAAATTTCTGTTTGCTACAGAGATTTTTTTTTCGCACGACTGTTTTGCTTGGTGGTAGTTCGGTCAAGAAATTGACTGAGCACAATGACTTAAAATTGTTATGCTTTGGACTTTGCCGGGACCGATTATCCACCAAAAGTTTTACCTAGCCTATGCGAATCTTGTAATTATGATGGCTTAATAGTGATCCTCGGTTAGCAGTAATGCAACTGAGCAGATTACTGCCACCCAGGTCTTTTCGACGGAATTGATGTTTGTGATCCCCTATTTTGTGGCTGATCCCATCTTTTCTTGATGAATTTTTAGACCTATCCAGTCCACTAGGGTAAAGTGAAAAAATTTTTTTTTGGAAATTCAAAAAAGTGTAGTTTGGAAATCCTGGCAAATGGTCTAAAAATAGAAAAAAAATCGACTTGAGCCAGTTGCCACCTACCATGGGCTGGCTACCCCCCCAAAAATTGGTCGTGGGGTTAAAATGGCCATAAAATCATGTTACTTGATAATCGCTAGTCGTAGAGACCTGATTTATAGCTCAAAAGTTCCAGAATCATCATGTTTCTATGAGTGCTAAGAGGACTTTTTTGTCTATTTCAATCATAAAAAAAGTTACAGTCAAAAAACTAGTTTTGGCAGGTGTAACATAGCTTTTTTTAAGGATTAGGTACACGTAGGCTTACGTCTACTTAATCCTTACAAATTTTTAAAGATTTTTTCTTTGTAGATAAGTACTGTAATTAGGTGCTTAGTACTATTAATGAAATAACTTGATAACCACCGTAGTTTATAGCTATGACAACCAGGCGAAGTGCAAGCAACGTTAAAGTTTTACCTAGTGGATACACTTTCACTGGAAGTAAAAGCTTTCCATCCGGTATACTACCCACCAAATGTCAAGTGTTAGAGAGGATCATCCAATTCGAAAATTTTAAAACTGTGGACGTTGCAAATGATGTTGCTAAAGAAATACATGACAGATGGGTGTGGTGTAATGTTTATCCATTACATTACTCAACTATATCTAAAAAAGTACAGCCACTGGTGGTAGCTTTCAGCAAACTTCATCGGTATCCCAAGAAAAAACGTGGAGCATCTTTTTTGGAAAAAGAAGCGGAGTTCTTGTCAGATATAGATAAGTTGTTCGACGTGTTTTGCAATGACAATGAACAACGAAGACGTTTGGAAAAAGACCACAAGTTGCGAATGACTGATGAAGATTTTGTATTTTATGAAGATCAAAAGAGTCGGCGTATTGGAAAATGTTTAGATGTAGCTTTGTCTTTGACCTCATCTGACCAAAAATTTATACGACGTTCAGAATCACATGTCAATGCCCCAAGTTCACAATGCCAAAACGAAATTATTACTCTGTCAACTACTGATTATGTCTCGGAGTACGAATCTTTGGCATCAACAAGCACAGGCACATCACAATCATCTGCAGTTTCTCAGTTCTTAGCGGAAATGCCAAATCCATCCATTCAAAATCGCAAAAAATGGCCAAACCTTGCCAGAATTTGTGAACGCTACCAGCTATCGGATAGAGCAGCTGCTGCAGTTGCTAACAGTGTCCTAGTGGATGCTGGTTTAGTTACTGAAGATGATAAAACACGCATCATTGATCGTAGTAAACTACGAAGAGAGCGTGAAAGATGCCGAAACGAAATCCGGAGCGAAGAGCAACAAAACTTTGGATTGGTGAACGCAGTGTATTTGGATGGCCGCAAAGATGCAACCCAAATTGTTGCACAAGGTTCAAATGAGAAGCATTATCGGTCTGTTCAACTGGAAGAACATTATACAGTAGTTGGTGAGCCAGGAAGTTATTACCTTATTCACTTTTCTCCTGAAGATGGCAAAGGTAGAACAATTGCCCAAAAGTTGTTTGATTCTTTCAGTGGTACGGAATAGAAAGGCAAGCTTGCAATAGTTGGCACTGACGGTACTGCTTCTATGACCGGCAAACACAATGGATGCATTCGAAGTTTAGAAGAATTATTACACAGACCTCTTCAGTGGGTTGTGTGTTTACTACACACAAATGAACTTCCCTTGCGACATGTGTTTGCTGCTTTGGATGGGGCAACAAGTGGTCCAGATACATTTGCCGGACCAATAGGTAAAAAAATACAGGGTCCTGTATCAAGTTGGCCAGTTACTCAGTTTAAGCAAGTCTTCGTCCCTATTTCCAGGGTTGGGAATCGATACTCAAAAATGTAAAGATTTAATCGATATTCGATAGTTCATCAAAAAGTAAAGAATAATTCGATTTCGATGGCACTTCAAAAAAGTAAAGAATAAAGAATACCATAATCGATATTCGATTCCGGGTATTTGGGAAAATGATAGATGGAGAGCGATGGAACATGCAGACGCTTTTCGCTCACTTTAGCAATAAGCATCAAAGTATCGGAGTTCCTTGCTCAAATCTCAATCAAAGCAGTCAGACAAACAACAGAAAACGAGCCAATTACAGCTTCCAGATCATAATAAAATATGGAAGACTATAAATGGTTTCAGCTGTCTAAAACCAAGAAATGCAAGAGGTAAATGTAACAATTAGGCTATCAAAGCAAATCTACTCACCAGAAATCAACTTACTAACGTTACACAAAGAGGTTTAAACAATTAAACTTCTAAGAAATACTAGGCCTATCAGATTTTTATTATTGCCTTTACTGAAAATAACGCAGTTACAGTTCACTTGTTTTATTTATTAGTTCAAATTACCAGAGTCCCCTGCATAGCAAGTAGGCAGTATCGTCTTAGCCTCTAGCGTCTAGTCTGTCACCTACATCATAGCACTATGCCTGCATTGATAATCACTGCTGGCCTAAAAATCACTCAACTGTATCGGAAATACAACTCCGCTTTTATAATTAATTAATAATCCTCTTCGGAGTGTTTGCTCGTTTGCTGTTGCATAGCTTTCTGAAAAAAAATCGAATATCGTTTTAACCTGAAAAAAACTAAAGAAAACAGCATATTCGATACTCATTCCAAAAAGTAAAGGATCTGGTGTGTTCGATTAAAAAAAAGTAAGGAATATCGCAATCGAATATCGATTATAATCGATTTTTCCCAACCCTGCCTATTTCTTCTTTTCCAAAACTTCCACCTCATGTCATTGATGACCTGAGTACAGATCAATACTACGCTTACAAAATCTGTTTGGCAATTAAACTGGTAATTGTGATGATCTGCAATATTTGGAAGTTGGCCCAGTGGTGTATTCAAGATGGTTGACTTTGGGTTGTAGAATTTTGCGGAATTACGTGTCACTTGATGAACCACCTCAGAACTTGGAAATTTTAGGTAACTTTTGTTTAACTGTTTATTTTCCCACTTGGTTTGAAATCAAGTTATACAACCAACTAACACATGGTTCTAAAGTTTTTTTCAACTTGATCAAAAGAATTAACAGTCTGACAAATCAAGATCTTCGACAAGTAGCTCAAAATGTTGTTCAAAGAAATGGATATTTTGGCCATCCAGAAAGCATTTTGATCGCAATGTTAGGAGATGACGATCAAGCTGTTCGAGACAAGGGCGTGAATCACGTTCTTTCACTTCGCAAGAACGACACCTCAGTTCGTTTATTTCACCTTCCTACTTTAAACTTGGAAGCAGACACATACTATGAGTTGGCTGATTTGGAAATTTGTCAGCAACAACCTTCAGCTATTAGACATTTGTCCGATTCTGAAATTGAAGACTGTCGAATGAAACCCTTAATTTTACACCATCCATGCCACAATCAAACTGTCGAAAGACATGTCAAATTGGTAACGGAAGCATCAGCACAAGTCACTGGATTTGAAAGAAGAGACGGACTTATTCGCCAAAAAATTAGATCTTGCAAATTGTTTAAAAAGTTTGACACTAAAATGCAATTTTCGTAAAATGTTTTTATGTTGTGTTGACTGTTGATAACACATCTATGTTTGCCAGCCTCGCACTCACTTTTGTTGTGCACTTCGCATTACTACAGTAATATGTTGTACGACATACCCCTAAATCAAATTTCTTAGCAAGTTACGAATTGCAAGAGTTCATGTTAACTAGTAGTGAATCACAATTCTCTATGATGCACTTTTAGCATGAAAAACCGGTTTCTTCACTGTAACTTTTTTTATGATTGAAATAGACAAAAAAGTCCTCTTAGCACTCATAGAAACATGATGATTCTGCAACTTTTGAACTATAAATTAGGTCTCTATGACTAGCGATTATCAAGTAATATGATTTTTTTGGCCATTTTACCCCCGCTACCAATTTTTGGGGGGGTAGCCAGCCCATGGTAGGTGGCAACTGGTTCAAGTCAATTTTTTTTCTATTTTTAGACCATTTGCCAGGATTTCCAAACTACACTTTTTTGAATTTCCAAAAAAAAGTTTTTTCACTCCACCCTACTATCCACTAACTAGAGTATAAAGTTAATGCAAAAATATAGAAAATTACTCGTCATGTTGTGATTGGTCAAAATGTGGCATTTTGACAATTTGATTGGTGGAAAAATATTGTTTCGTTTTAGTCGGAAACGTGCACAAAAAATTAATGTGAAACTTGGAGTGAATAAATGAAGTTTTTTTGTTGGTAAAGAACAGACTGTTAGGAACTGATGTAGGTTGCTTCCAGAACTGATAAATGGAACAAAGATTTTGCTGTTGCCAAAATGGAAAATTGTGCATCATCATAACGTTCGGCACATTCTTTATTCTGTAGTAAATGCTGTACGATAGCAGAATCACAGTAGAAACTAGGGGTGCTAGTGATTTTGTATTTTCGAGTAGGCAGATTTTTCGTTCGTCTTTTGTCACTTCTTATGCTTCTCGGAATGTGTTGATTAATTCTGTCCTGCAATCTTGGAGAAATTCGACCCACGTACCGACAGCCACCGCGGCACACGTATTGATATACGACCATAGTTTGTTGTTGGGAGGGTAGATCATCTTTAATAATTGCAGGAAATTTTTTTCGTTTTAAAAATAAAGCGAGGTTTAACACCTTGGTAACATCGGTTAACAGCAGTCTTGGTTTGCTTTTCAAAATTCAAAGAAATTTTGCCAAACCAAGGGAGCTCCAAGAAACTGTACACTTTTGCGGTCCTTCTTTTGGTTTACGGTTGAAAAGCGCAAGTGTTGCGCTTTTTAAGCTTTACAGTTTACTTGAAGCACCCTTGGTTTGGCAAAATTCCTTTGAATTTTAAAAAGCAAACCAAAATTGCTGTTAACCGATGTTGCCAAGCTGTTGAACCTCGCATTATTTTTAAAACGAAAAAAATTTCCCAGCAATTATTAAACGAACACTAAATGCAAAACCAATGGGGGTATCCAAAGACAGGCCAATAGTAATAGACTAGATTAGCGTTGACACTATCCTTTTTGCCTCATCCGTAGCAAAGATATTTTATTTTAAACACAACGTCGGTGACTCTAATGTAACAAATTTTAATAGTTTTTATTGCCAATCCTGTCGCGGATAAGCATTAGCGTCATAGCGACGCCTTTCCAGTTCTAATCTAAAGCAACAATTAAGCTACTGCCTTGAGTCGTTTCGCTACGCACTAATCAGCTTGATCTTATCAATTCAACAAACCTGAGCTGGTAAAAAGAGCAGACTTTTTGGTGGCCCAGTGATTTCAGAGAAAATCAAGCTGGCAGATATATTTCAGTCTAAATCCTAGCCTAGTCTTGCAAAAAAATTTTATTACTGGGCTACACAGTGCAAACTCATACCTGAGAACAAGACTACCAATACTTGAGTAGGCTTATTGTAATTGCTTACGTTTTTTGTGACCCTAGAACAAACTATTCCATCTAATTTGAAAGCAATGGCCTACAAGCCTACTCTAATAACTCTACTAGCCATAGGTGGGCAAGTTAATGCAAAACGTTAGCTTCGTTAACCACTAGTCTGTTAATAAACTTTACACCTCAATTAACGTTAATCCGTTATTTTCAGCTTTAATTAACGGAAGTTAATAAAGTCCGTTAATCCGTTAACATTTTGCGTGTAATTTACATTTCGTTTTATTTACTCGCTTCTAGAACACGCATTGACGCTGTTGAGCTGATTGTACGGAAATAGTTATTGCTTTGGTGGTCTTTTTGTGTTTTGAAAGATACATTTTTCAATCGAATCTAATTTCAAGATAAAAACAAGTTCAAATGCGCGACGAAGCTACAAGATATTAACAATAAAAACCTTAACGGAAGTTAACCGAACTTAACGGAAGTTACTTTAGTCCGTTAGCAGCACTTAACAGAAGTTAATTTAGTCCGTTAACATGAAAGAACTTTTTAACGAATTAACGAGTAAATGAAAAAGTTAGCTTCGTTATTAACGGATTAACGATAAACGGACTTGTGCCCACCTATGCTACTAGCCTTACTTTCACTTGTTCCTAGACGTTTATTACCTAGGCTATCGTACAGTCTACTCTTTTTTCTACCTCGAAATCATTCAGCTAACAAGATCAAACTGACTAGTGCGCAGTGAAACGACCGAATGCAGAAAAGCCTAGTCGTTGCATTGCAGTAGAATAGAACTGGGAAGGCGTTGCAAAGACGCTAATACTTATCAAAGACAGTATTGGCAATAAAAATTTGTAAAATTTATAGCATTAGAGTCACCAACATCGTGTTTGAAGCAAAATATCTCTAGAATGGCCGAGTCAAAAATGATGGAGTTAACGATAATTTAGTCACATGCAATTGGGCTAACTTTAGATACCACCCATTGATTTAGCCTTTAGTCCTCGTTTAATGATGATCTACCCTCCCAACAACAAACTATGGTCGTATATCAATACGTGTGCCGCGGTGGCTGTCGGTACGTGGGTCGAATTTCCCCAAGATTGCAGGACAGAATTAATCAACACATTCCGAGAAGCATAAGAAGTGACAAAAGACGAACGAAAAATCTGCCTACTCGAAAATACAAAATCACTAGCACCCCTAGTTTCTACTGTGATTCTGCTATCGTACAGCATTTACTACAGAATAAAGAATGTGCCGAACGTTATGATGATGCACAATTTTCCATTTTGGCAACAGCAAGATCTTTGTTCCATTTATCAGTTCTGGAAGCAACCTATATCAGTTCCTTACAGTCTGTTCTTTACCAACAAAAAAACTTCATTTATTCACTCCAAGTTTCACATTAATTTTTTGTGCACGTTTCCGACTAAAACGAAACAATATTTTTCCACCAATCAAATTGTCAAAACGCACATTTTGACCAATCACAACATGACGAGTAATTTTCTATATTTTTGCATTAACTTTATACTCTTTTAGGGTGATTTTTTCAGCATCTTACGTCACAATAGCACCCATTGTCATTTCAATGTAGTCAACCTCTATATATACCACAGCATTTTAGTTTCGTTCATTCAAGCGTAGATTCATAAACAAAGTTGAACGAAAACGTTGAATCTAAAACAGTCTTTTTCAAGGCTAGCCATTTATCACAGAGGAAATGATAGCTCCGACGCTATTACAAGCTATGTTGAAATTCTGTACTACAACAAGCTTTTCCATAATTACTTGAAAATACATCATCCAGTAAACGTAGACTAAATTAAATAGAATCTGGACACAAATACGGATCTAGCAACTGGTGCTATATCGTGTATTTGTGATTGTACAGTATATGCACGGTTGCTCGAATCTTCATTGATGGCTGCAGGTTGCACATAAAACGTACCGTACCAATAGAAGCGGTACATTAGGACCCTGAGTACCAATGTACCCTACCAATGCACCATTACAAAAAACGCAAAACGTACTAGCGTACTGTATTTTCTAGCAAAAATAGAAGCGTACTAAACCGTACTTAGGTACCGTACTGCCATCCTTGGTTCTCATTTCTTCAATAAAACCGATCTCAAGCAGTATTTCTTTTACGTGACCATAATTTGTGATCAGGGTGTAGTAACGAATGGAATGAAAAATGGAGTCGAATGGAACGGAATTTTCGGTATGGAATATGGAAGATGCCAGAATGGAATAGAAGATTTCAAGAATAGAATGGAAGACAATCTTCCATACTTCCATAGCCAACTCCATACTAGATTTCGCACATGGCATTTACAGAAAAGTATGTACGGATAGTGATAACTAAAAATATGTGAAAGCATTTAGCAGCTAATCATCTTGGACCAAATTAATTGGGTAATACGGTCATTGGTAGCACTGCGCAAACAATGTTGGCATTGCATCATCAGGTCATAGAATATGTTCATTGCAATTTGCACCAGCAATGATGCTGACAGGTTTAATTTTTGTTTCAAAAATGAGAATTCGTCAAGTGACAATTTTTCATCGTAATAAAGATTTGGATTTACTTTTCTCTCCTCGACTGAGCTTAAATCTTTGTTGTTTTTATGGTTTGCGTTTAATATTTTTTCAGCATGTTTTTAAAATGTTTTTGGCAGTTTGGCTATGCCAAATTTCATAGTTGTTGTGATTACAACCTTGCAATCATTAAACCCGGAACATACGGGTAAACTTATTGTCTGTTGAATAAATGGTAGATACAAGCGCAGCCAGGGGGCCCCGCCCCTCCAATTGAAATAACATCGATGATGAAAATAATGACAAGCTTAACATTTCTTCAGTTTCACTTTATTTTAGTCAGATGTGGGCATTAACTAGTTACTGCAGTAACTGGTAACTTTTTTAGTTACTGTAACTTAGTTATTTTTTCAAAAATGTAACGAAAGTGGGAACTAGTGACTATTTGAAGACATACAAAAGTTACTAGTTACAGTTACTTTTAGTTTTGGTTCCTGTTAAAAAAAGGCTATGGTACAATGTACCATGGAGGATGGCCATTTCACCATGGCCTTCCCCTCAGACCCTAAAACTAAACACGATAAAGCAAAATCAAGCAGTTCTGAGAGGATGTACAGTCAAACCTCGATTTTCGAACATAATCCGTTCGAGAAGGCTGTTCGAAACGTAATTTGTTCGAAATGCGAAACAATTTTTCTCATTAAAATTAATGCAAATAATTTTAATCCGTTCCAAGTGTAGAAAACAACTTTTGTGAAGTATTGTTTTACTATTTTACACCATAAACCGTACTGTATACTGTAATACCATAAATAAAAATGGGTAAAACTAGATGGGAGTTTGCCAGCAAACCCAGTGAACGACCGACGCAAATCCAATGCTGTGACGCTCAAAAGCCCTTTTTGTCTACCGTAAAATCAGCAATTATTTAAAAATATCTGATTATGGAACCTCCAGAAAAGTAGAGTCAAAATATTTGTTAGTTAAATATCTCCTGATATCATAAAACACTGGCACCCTAGCTTGAGCCACTCAAAAATTATTTTTTTGGGTCTACTTGGGGGTCCCTGGAGGGGTGGCACCCCCAAACTATGTCAAAAAATTTGTCTGTTAAATTTCTGCTGATATCAAAACAGACTGGCACCCAAGTTGAGCTATTCAAAAAATTGATTTTCGGGGGGTCATTTGGGAGAATCCCCGGGGGGTGGCACCCCCAAACTACGTCAAAATATTTGTCTGTTAAATATCTACTGATATCATAAAACACAGGCACTCTAAGTTGAGCTATTCAAAAAACTGATTTTTGGGGGTCCATTTAGGGGGTCCCTGGGGGGGGTGGCACCCCCAAACTGTGTCAAAATATTTGTCTGTTAAATATCTACTGATATAAAAAAAAAAAGTAGAACTCTACCTTGAACCGTTCAAAAAATTGATATTTGGGGGGGTTTCCGGGGGGGGGGGGGGTGGCACCCCTAAACTATGTCGAAATATTTGTCCGTAAAATATCTGCTGATATCAAAAAAAGTAGAACTCTACCTTGAGCCATTCAAAAAATTGATATTTGGGGGGTCCCCAAGGGGGTGGCACCCCCAAATTATGTCAAAAAATTTGTCTGATTAAATATCTGCTGATATTAAAAAAAGTAGAACTCTACCTTGAGCCGTTCAAAAATTGATTTTTGGGGGTCCATTTGGGGGGTCCCCGGGGAGGTGGCACCCCCAAATTATGTCAAAATATTTGTCTGTTAAATATCTACTGATATCAAAAAACAACTAGCACCCTAGCTTGAGCCATTCAAAAATGCTTTTTTTGGGGCCCCATTTTGGGGGAGTTCCCGGTGGAGTTGACCCAAAAAATTTTGGGAGAAAAAATTGCATTTGCAGCTCAACAACTTTACACAAAAATTAGATTTCCATGTTTTGTGGTTTAGGAGAAGAAGAGCGTACAAAAATTAGGAAGAAAAAAAAGGAAAAAAAAGAAATAAACTTCATCGCGGCCAAAAGTGGGTTGGTTGGGATGAAAGGGTATCTTGAGACACACAACCCTATGAAATACTTTTTGCCGTACTTAAGCTGTTTTTGACTGAGACCGATTTGTACGCCAAACTTGCGGGGCGGTTTTCGGGTTTTAAAACCGAAGTCACGTGACATATTGCCTCGAAATTTGGTACAAACATACGTACAACTCATTAATCTCAAACTGCTGTCCAAATTTCATGTGCGTTTTATTTTAATAAGGGATTTCCTATCTAAGATGATGAAAAAAACAAAAAGTAAGCATTTCTTATGTTTTATTTTTAAAACATTGAAAACATTAAAGGCTAAGATGCAGTACAAAAAGAAAATTTTTAAGAAAATTCGCAGAAATTACTAATGAAACAGTAAAAAAGAATACCACAGCTCAGTTACACCAAAAATCGTGTGAAAAAAAGCCAACATATGCAGCATCATGGCGCGTTCGTGCACGCTCGGCTTCTTTCGGTTTGGTGGTGACCCAAATTTATGTTCGAAGTCTGAGACGTAATTTTTTGGTCGAAAACCGATTTGGTCGAAAACAGAAGCGTTCGATAACCGAGATTTGACTGTACGTTATTACTGCTTAAATGCAAAAACAAATCGATTTTTATTTTGGTTTGTTTTCTTCCTTCACAAATGACCTAGCTTTCTAATTCCGTAATGTTCTAAAAGCATTTTCATTTTACGATTTTATTCTTTGAGTTAGGCTCGTAAAAGCACTATACTAAAACTTTCTTCCAAAATGCACGAAAACGCGTATTTTTAGTGTAATTTTGCAAATTTTTTCCGGAGTACGCCCCCGGACCACCCTACAACGGTCTTGTCTTTGGCACTCTCCATAATATTGCTTTGTGACGTCACAGTGCAACGAAACCTTTGGCCCCCATGAAAACTTTTTGCGTACGCCAGTGGGTGCAGATATTAATTTTGTTTGAAAACTCTCTCTTATTTAAAATTTTATGTT
>CAWYPQ010000509.1:0-24553 GCA_963965965.1 Trididemnum nubilum | reverse complement strand
TACAATTGGTTGCTGCCAGATTGGTGCCAGCCAATATGGGTACCAACTGAAATAACGCGGGAAATGCTTCCGTAAAATACTAAAATTTCTAAACGTTTCGGACTTTGCAAACATTTTGTTTTTAGTGATGATGGACAAAGCTACGTCCGAAACGTCTAAAATTTTCTTTTCTAGATAACGTTTTACTGTTTTTAATCACATTGAATAAAACTGCTGTGCAATTAGTAACTGGAATATATCAATAAAAAAAGCAAAAGTCTGGAAACAATTCATCAAGTTATGTAGCGCAGGGGTAGTAGGAATGACTAATGATGTAACAATTGACCCTAAAACTTGTCGTTGCTGCGGCATAATACAGCGAGTAGCATTTACAAATAGTTTTTTTCACGTCACTTACAATCCAAAACTTTTGTGTGCCATGCCGATTCTGGAACAGGGCAGGTAGTGTCAATTAGTGATTCATTGGCTTTTTCAGCGATACGATATTAGAGTGAGGATATGTTTAAACAGGAGCAAGCGTCATTCTTTCATTGGGACTTCGCGCGAGCGCGTAGTACCATTGGTTTTGTTCGCAAATTTTGGCAGATGAGGGTTAATTTGCTTATAACTAACAAACAATTAAACCTAGAAAGCAGAAATTTGGACTCATCATAACAATTATTAAAAGTGTCTTGTGTGCCAATTTTGGGGATCCTACGTTACGTGATCGTGAATTGAGACTCAAAAAAACACAAAAAAACGGTAATGTTTGGATAAAAAAGTTATTAAATTGCTTATAATTCTAAAACCACTTGACCTGCAAAGCTAAAATTTGTACACAATGTGGGTGCTTATAAATGCTTTATACAAACCGAGTTTGGGAGCGCCCGGTCACGTGACCAAAATTTAACAGGCTAAAAGTGGGCAGAAAGTGGACGATTTTGAACCGATGTATCTCGGTAATTACCAATATTGATGAAAAATGGTTTGTGATTTTTCAGCACACTATCAACTGCTTTTCTTTTGGTTATCTTCGTTTTATCGAAAAATGGTTTGTGATTTTTCAGCACACTATCAACTGCTTTTCTTTTGGTTATCTTTAACTAGAAAAGTATGGAATTAGAGGATTACCATTACAGTTACTAGCAAGTTACCTGACTGACCGTCAACAGTATACAATTGTAAATCAATATAAATCCAAGTCAAGAGATGTTATTTGCGGTATTCCACAGGGATCAACTCTAGGTCCGTTGTTATTTAATATTTACATCAATGATCTACAACTTGCCTCAAATTCCACAATTCATCTTTTTGCTGATGATACAAACCTTACTCTCTCCCATTCTAATGTTTCAACACTGCAACAAAATATTAATGATGAATTACTCAATGTAAGCAATTGGTTCAAGGTGAATAAATTATCAATTAACTTTAATAAAACTGAGTTTATGGTAGTGACAACAAAACAAAATAAACCTGAACTCAAAGTATCAATAGATAATAATCCAATCAAGCAATCACATCACATAAAGTATCTAGGTGTTCTCATAGACGACAATCTAAACTGGAAACAACAAATCAAGAAACAATGTTCAAAGGTAGCAAGGGGATCTTGGGCCCTTAATCAATTAAAACACTTTGTAGATGAGCAAACCTTAAGATCTGTTTACCACTGCCTCATATACTCTCATCTACAATACTGCATAAGTAGTTGGGGGACTGCTTCAAAATCAACATTAGCACCTCTCTTTATTCTGCAAAAAAGAAGCATCAGATTGTTAACTGGAAGTGGATATCGTGAGCATACTATTCCTTTGTTCTATCGAGCTAAATGCTTAAAACTCAAGGATATTTACTCTCTGGAAACTGCAAAGCTAATGTACAAAATTCACAATAATGTATCATCTTTTGCAAATTCAGATAAGTTTAACCTAATGAAAAACTGCTATACACATAAGACAAGATTGAGCCACAAAAACAACTTCTTTCTTCCAAGAACTAGAACAAGATTAGGGCAAAAGTCTCTATCATTCGCAGGAATTAAAATTTGGAATGAAATTCCAAGCAGTATAAAAGAAGTTTCATTCTACAGATTTAAAAAAGCTGTTAAAGCTCATTTTTTATCCAACTATGAAACCGATAAAAGCTAGAATAACAGCTTTCTATTAGCAATGCAGTAGTAATTATAGGAATCATAGTTGCATATTTATGCTTTAGTTCAACAATAACCTATTTTTTGCTTGAATAGCATGAGTTTGGTGCATTTATCTATCACACTTTTATTACAATACGTCATCTCTCATTTTGATGTCCCCATGAATTATTAGTAATTTTGCAATAACTGACTGAGGTTGATATATACTGGTATTGGAAATTGTACCAGTACTAATGACATATTGCCAAACAATACAAAACAAAGCAAGGAGTTTTTTTTTTTTTCACTCTAATTGCCCACTTTAAATTCTATAAAACATAAATAAGCATCATGAACTTTATTAATTTTATTTCTATCCAATCTGTAGTTACAGAATTTTTATTTTTTAGTATGCTTAGAGTCAGAACAATTCTAATGTTGTCTTGCATTTTCTTTACATGGTGACTGTGAGTTTTGTGTATACACTGCACAAAGTGCACATATCCTAGCAACACTTTGTTTTAATTTTGCGTAAAATTTTTTATCATAGAAAGTAGCAGACTGAGAAAATCTAGAAGCTGTTTTTTTTTAACCTTAACTTGGTGAGGTGGCAGTAGACTTAGATGACCTTTCGGTCCTTCGCTGTCTCCTCACCAAGTGACTAAATATCGCTTTGACTCTGCAAGTTTGTGTGTTTGGTTTTAAAGGAATTGCTTATTTTGATGCTTTGGTGATATACCTAGAGGAAGTTGCAGTTTTTTCTTGTGATATGACGTCACTTGGTAAATAAATAAATATGATGATGATGATGATATCGCAACTTGAATACTATATTTCTTCTTTTTTTTTCTTTTTTCTTATTCTTCTCCAGCTATCTACTTTTGAACCGCTAAACACACTGTATTCAAAGTTTGAGCATTTGAAAATATCAGAGAGGCCTGGCGCCCAAATAAAATTGGAGGTGCCAAGTTGGGGAATCCCCCTCAAACGGGTCCTCCAAATTTTTAAACTTTTTAACCGTTAGAGCTAGATGAATCAAATGTTTGGATAAAAATAAACTAAACCTAGCAAAAATTGGGGGCACCACGATGGGGGGTTTCTCCCCAAATGGACCTTCCAAAATTCAAACTCTTTACCCATTTAAGCTAGATACATGAAATTTCTAAGGTAAGTAAATATAAAGAAAAGATAAAATTGGACAAAATTTAGGGGTACCAAATGGGGGTCCCCCTCAAACAACGCCGAAAGAATTCAAACTTTCTAACCACTTATGCCAGACACATAAAATTTTCAGAGTAGGCAAATATTACAAAAAGATCAAATTTGACAAAATTTGGGGGTATCAAAGTGGGGGGTTCCCCTCAAACGGGGCCACCAAAATTTTGAACTTTTAAACCATTAAAGCTAGATAAATCAAATTTTCGGAGTGGGTAAATATCAAAAATAAAGTAAACCAAACAAAAATTATGGTTCCAAAATAGGGGGTTACCCCCAAATGGGGGCCTCCAAAATTCCAACTTTTTAACCTTCAAAGCTGGACACACGAAGTTTTTAAGGTAAGTAAATATAAAAGAAACATAAAGTTTGAAACAGTTTGGGCTACCAAAATGGGGATCCCCTTCAATGGGAAATGCCCCCCCCTCTTAAATGGGCTGTCAAAAATCACACTTTCTAACCACACATGCTAGACACATGAAATTTTTAGGGTTGGCAAAAATGAAGAAAATCAAATTTGACGAGATTTAGATATATCAAAATGGGGGATACCCCTCAAACATGGCCTCCAAAATTCCAACTTTTTAACCACTCATGCTAGACACATGAAATTTTTAGGATAGGCAAAAACAAAAAAATGAAAGAATTTGAAAAAAATTGGGGATGCTAAAATGAAGGGATCCCCCTCAAACAAGGACGCCAAAATTCAAAACTGAACCACTCACCCTGGACTGATGAAATTTTCAGAACAGACATATATGAAAACATAAAATTTGACAAAATTTTGGAGCACCACAAAGGGTTTCCCCCTCAAATGAGGATGCCAAAATTCACAATTTTTACTTGTGTAAGCTAAACACATCACAATTTCAGGATACACAAGCAAATATGAAGGAAAAATACAATTTGAGAAAAAGTTTGTGGCACCAAAACGGGGGTCCTTCAGAATTCAAACTTTTCAACCATTTAAGCAAGACATATGAAACTTTCAGAATAGGTAAATAAAATATCACTAATTTGAAGTGCCACAATTGGAGAGTCCTACTCCTTCAAAAGTTTTACCACTCAAGCCTGACAAATAAAATTTTCAAACTCAGTAAAAATATAATACGAAAAAAAGTGAGGATCTCATACTATAGGGGTGCTCCAATTGTGTTGGCACCTCCCCTCATTAACCACAAAAGCTACACAAACTAAATTTATTGGATAAGTTAATACAAATCAAAGACTATTTAAAGATAACTAATTAAATTAGCCACATTGAGGAGACCATGCCAAATGGGCTTCTTAAAATTTTAAAATCTTTAGTACAATGTACTCCAGCCAGACATAATCAAAGAGTATCGGTAGGCTAATGCAAGCAAAAGATAAAACATGCTAACTTGGCAATGCTATGTTGGACAATTAGCTCTTAAATTGACCTTCAAACTGAACGTCAAATTCTCGCTATGAATTGATATAACAAAAAAGTAGAAGAGCCAAACCTATGGAATTACTGCAACATTTAACACGTTCAAGTACTTGAGCTTAATGGCTAAGTTAGATTTAAGCTGTAAGGCCGAGTATTTTTACTAAACTGTCACTGATGACTTTGAAAAAATCTTCTACTTGCTCTTTAAAGTTTTTGAACAATTTGATTAAGAAAAATTTTGTAATGGATGTAACACAATAAATTGTACAATATCTAAAGACGCTTTTTACTCGTAAAACAAAAAAAAACTGTTAAGAACCTAAATTACGGTTTAGGGCCGGAATTTTTCTAGGGCTGGGTAATTTTATTTTTGATATAGCATTCTGTGCGACATACTGCCTTACTGTTATTATTATTAAGCATTTTTATTTACTTTTTTTCTTAGTACAAATAGCCACCGAAGATTGTAGCTCAGTAGCTGCTGGAGGCCAAAATTGATTTCTTTGATTCAAAAAATACCTCGCAGTACTGTACTAACAAAGCCGTAATTTCATTTAATGCATTGATTAATGTCGTCAAGTTTTTCTACCCACATTAGATTATATAGTCTTGATCTGACAGTAAGTTTAGCTAAAATTGAGATCGTTTACTACAAGTGTGACATTCTAAAAGCAAAAAATCTATCTTTGCGGTATTTTTTCAATCGCGTAGTTGCTACAAAAATTAAGTTGGGATATTATCGGTAATTTTTAAATTTTTATTGAACATTTATTAGTTAATGTATTATGACGCCACGCAGCAAAAAAAACAAACTTTTTGCTATATGCATTTTTATTGTGACAAAGAAACGAATATTTTTATTTCACCGTCAAATAACTGTTTACTGGCAAAACCAAAATATCAATTTCAACTCAGTTTGGTCAAAAAAAGACAAAAATAAAAATTTGAAAATAGTAATTTCATTTTGTCGCCAAACATTGAGCTATTGGGCACCGTGCTAAGCAAGGAGGTTTAACTCATGTTTAAGGATTGCCTTGTATGACGTGAAAAAGAACTATATTAACCCTCTGTCTACCATGGGGTCCAATGGACCCCAAAATGAAATTTTATCTTTTATTATTAAGAACAGAAAGCAAACACGACTTCCATTTTAACTGACTTTTCCTAAGTTTAGTTGATCTTCAACGAGGTAGAGTATCACAAATCTCAGACAAACCGATATGGCTTAAAAGATAAAAACAGCATCATATACCGTGGGGTTCAATGGACCCCAAGCCAATAACTAACCAGCATTGCTTAGTTCAGACTGGTTGAGTCTTTTTGAATTATAGTTATTTTGTTTTAAAACAACTAGTCTGTTGTTTGAGACCACAAATATCAAAATTATTAGTTTGAAAAATATTATTTTATAATATCGAATGGAAGTCACACTAGGAAAAAAACAATGAAAAAGAATAGCTAGCTACTTTGACAATGACGAATTTCTAGTTACCGGAAGAGAGTGAAAATGAGGTAACATGGAGAGTAGAAGAACAGATTGAGTAGCCGCACATTTTGGATAGGGTGGTTCGAATCTACAACTGCAAGAGGATGACTGGATGACCAGTAGCCCTATTTTATAACGTGATTGATGTTAGCGCTGTCAATGCATAAACGTAGTATGACAGCAATTGCCAAGTGAAATTAACTGGATTTTTAGCTAGAAAAGGCGTAAGTTTTACGGTCGCTAAGGAAAAGAGCTTCCTGGAATGTCCAGGGCTCTGTCAATACAAAAAGAGCATGCAATTCAGCCTCAAAGCAAGAGAAAAAGGACTACTGCAATCGAAAACCAGGCGCCAAAGGCAAAAAAAAACGGACGCGATTTTTGTAAAAGCACATATTGAAAATGCAGTGTTTTCGATAAGAACATTTTTAAGTTATTTGCTTGCATTGCAATAACGAATGGGCTAAACGCATTATTTCGAAGTTTTCTAAACGCTTTGAAACTGTAAGCATTGGTTTACAGTACTGAAAAGACGTGCGTTTTAGCTCTTGTACAACCAACTATTGTGCTTACTAAATCAGCGATGATTTCCATGCTTTTATGTTTTGACATTATAAATTAAAACTCTTATGTTGTTGCGTTTTTTTTATGAAAATGATGATTAGAAATCAGGGATATCTGTTAGAAATAAGCAGTAAAAGAACTTTATAAACATGCAAATCATTGCATAACCGCCAGGAAACGGTGTAAAGTAATTGCATAGCACCACCTAATCTTTGGAGTTTCCGTCTAACGAATACAGTACGGTGTATAATTAGGCCTAATTATAGTATTTTTGTATTTTTTGTTGCGTTTGTTACTTGTTTTTGTGTTTAAATTGTTCGTTTATGGCAGGTTTTGATGTTAATTTGTTGATTTGTGTGGGATCTTTATAACCAGATACTTTTTTTGAAATCTGGGGTCTATTGGACCCCAATGGTACAATTTGCATATTTTGTTTTTTTTTGGTAGACAGAGGGTTAAATAAAACGCTGGCAAATAGAACCCATATAAAGAATACTTTAAGTAGGTGTGATTTTATGCTGACGCACGTGCCTGGTTTACAAGCATGAAACATCTATGGGCACAAGCTATTACAACAGCCGCATTTGCTTAAAGGTACTGTACCACTGGTAAGATTAATGTGTTCAAAACTAACTTTTGACATTGGGCGAAAAATAATTGAATAATGTCTCCTCGACGCTTTACGGAGCTGGTTGCAATGCTACTGTGTTACACAAGTTATTTATAAAAGGCGACATATGCAGCATCATGGTGCGTTCGTGTTCACTCGGCTTCTTTCGGTTTGGTCGTGAACCGAGTTTATGTTTGAAGTTTGAGACGTAAAAATCTCTAATTTTTTGGTGGCAAACCGATTTGGTTGAGACCTAAATCGTTCGATAACCGAGGTTCGACGGTTAGTCAAAATTGTGGGATAAGATCAATAACTGTTAAAAAAGATTGACAAAAAATGTTTGTGCTGAGTTACTTTTGTGCATCATTTAAAAAGAAATATAATTTCAAAATTTTTTCAGCAAGGTGTGGCAATTATTTTTTTTGGTAATATAAATCTATGAGAAATAAAGTTTGGTAATAAAATGAATTTATTATTTCTAAATTTTCGTTTTTGTCTTTTTTTTTACCTAACTGAGTTGAAATCGATTGTTTGCTTTGGCCAATAAACGACTATTTAACGGTAAAATAAAAATATTCATTCTTGCTTCATTTTGGTATCTCACAATAAAAAACAGAAAAGTTTCATTTTCGCTGTGCTTTGTCATATTGCATCAACTAATAAAGTTGAATATAACGTTAAAAATTGTCGGTAATATTACAACTTAATTTTTTGCCAATACGCTATTGAAAAAATGCCGACAGTGTAGAATTTTTTGCTCTGAAAATGTCACACTTTTAATGGACGGTTTCAATTTTTGGCAAAACTGACTGTCAATTCAAGATTTTAAAATGTAATGTGGGTAGAAAAAATTTCAAAAAATCAATCAATGCCTTGAATGACATGACTTTTGTTGATACAGTACTTCGAAGTTTTATTATTGAAAGAAATCAACTTTGGTTCCCATCTCTTGAGTCACGGCATTCTGCAAAACAAAGTTGTCTTTTCTTTTTTATAACAGTGTTACCAACGGAAAATGTATAGGGCATAGTCTGGCATGGAAAAGAGAAGGGGAAAATTTCCTGGAAAGTTGTAATTATTTCAGTCAATACCTAATTTATACTTATGGCGTGGTCTTCTAGCGTGATTTCGCTTAGAACACTTTTTTTTGATTTTTTAACAAAATTAAACTGTTTTGACAAAATTAAACTCAAACATTGTCAAACTTTCTTTCATCGTCCAAAATTAGTCAAGCGACAAACACTATTGTACTGTTTGAATGTTTTCGCCATGTTTAACAATGCACAAACTATGTAAATTTTTGAATATTATGAAAATCTTCCCGAGGGGAAACCCTCGGATTTGACACTCAAAGGAGCGAAATGCCTCTCGCCTCCTCAGTTTTGGTTGAACGGTTTACGTGCTGCGAAAACGTTTGAAAAAACAAGTTTTGCAGGAAATAGTTTTGCTTATAAATGATGAAAACATTCCAACTTTCCCATGTAACCTGTATTTGCGAAACCAAAAATTTTCGCCAAATCGTATTTGAAGGAAGAACAGGGATACGTTCGTCCGCACGCGATTTTACGCACAGTGGAGGCGGCAATTACACGATTTTACGGATGTGGAGGCGGCAATTTTTGAATCGCTTCCGTTTCCACCGCTTCCGCTTCCACCACTTGGTGACGCAATTTTTGCTTAAAATTTGTTAATCCTCATGTGTTTTGGCAAATATTTTTTCTAAATAAGTCGAAATAAAACAGCATTGTTATTACCATCTTTAAAACAGCATATAAAAGCAAATTATATAATTGTATTCAGTCGTTTGTCATCGCAGGGATCTACGCAAGGGCGTTGTCAGGAATTCGGATTGGATTGCCCTAATGCGAAAAGTTTAATCACATTGTTATTAGGTTTTAGCAGAGGTGGGCACAAATAACATTATATCAAAAGCGCAGCGCAACAAAGCGCAACGATCTTTTTAACCAGTGAAAGCGCAGCGCAAAATGCGTAATTTAATTTTTTTGCTTTCTGAAGCGCAGCGCAACTTCCGCAATGAACTTTTTGATTCAGTTGAAGCGCAACGCAATTCCACAATTGCGGAACGGCATTTTTGTACCAAGTTAAAGCGCAACCCAACTTCCGCAATTGAAATTTCACAACACAATGCAAGTACCGCATTTTTTGCAATTTTGGACTAAAAAAGAGTAAATAATTTGCTAAACAAGCCCGACATTTATCAATATTACGATCGAAATGGAGCAAAATTAAGTTCAATGTATAGAATTGCGCTTTTACCCGAAAAAAATTTTGAAAGCGCAACGCAATTAAAGCGCAACAAATTTTGAAGGCTCTATTCCGCAACGCAACTTCCGCAATGATTCAAAATAAAAAATTAAAGCGCAACGCAACTTACGCAATTGCGGAGGTTGCGGAAGTTGCGCTTTGCGCTTCTAATTGCGCTTTGCCCACCTCTGGGTTTTAGCTAATACGAATTTCTCTACACGCGTTCGTTATAAAGTTTAAAATAACGAACGATTATTTGGGTTCTGGAGACGGGCTTCCAAGCGCTCGGGATAATGACTTGTTTCAATTATCTGCTTTGTTAAGCACATATCTTTACTTGGCTATAATTATGTAGCCGTAGGGCAAAGCTTCCACTTTTACAGATTTTTTTTTAAATAACTTGCTCAGAGTTGTAAACAGGCTGACTAATTCAGGCCCGAACCCGAAAACTAATTTGAAGCCCAAATCATGCCTGAAAAAAACTTAAATGAAGACTTCATTCAACAATGTTGCAAGTTGTTTTGATTACATTCTTGTGCATTTACGACAAGAAGCACGTCTCAGGCCCGAATTAAGCCAGAAAATTTGTCAACTTTAGGCCTGAACCCGACCCTAAAAGCCCGGCCCGACTTACAACTGTGAACTTGTTTGTGTATGTGGTTTGCTCCAAATTCTTCCTAGCAGGGCCGTGGCTAGGTGGTTCGGAGCCCCCCCCCCGATAACTCAAAAAGGGGCCCCCTCCCAAACGCTTAAATTTGCACATTTTTGGAATCGGCCTATATAGTCACTTAATTTTCACATATCTAAGACACACTACTTTTCTAAAACCAGGATTGTAGAACAGCACGAAAATTTACAGTTAAAATTTACATTAATGATATCCAAAATATAAAATAAACCAGTGCAGCTGCAGCATACAAGTCAGAAGGTTATTAACTGCCACTACGTGTTAACTACAACATTCAATAGAATTATCGTTTGAGAGTGAGTGTTATTGAATTCCAAAGACCATTAATAATGTATTGTTACAATGTTACGTGAAAAAATAATGTGGGTACTGGAGCTGTAAATATGAGTTAAAAATGCGATCCTTGTAAGCTGCTGTAGTGACACCAATGATCCTGAAAAGATCTGTACTGAACTTTAGAAACTTAGGAATTAATGAAATAAATTTTAACTTGTTTGCTGACATCCAGGCGCGTAGCTAGAAATTCGCAATGAGGGGGGCTATTCTGGGGATCTGGGGGCTTGTCCCCAGCCGCCGGAGACACAGGGATCTGGGAGCCGAGCCCCCAGCGATCGAAAATTTTGCATTTTTTTGCAAAAATAACTTAATTTTAGAGCTATTTTAATAAAAAATAATGCTTTTAAAACGTGGCATAGAAATTGGCAGCTCAACATGATTTAACTGGTTACATCAATGGGCTATGTGGGAGGTGGCTAATGATAACATTGTAGTTGTCTTGTTTACATGCTGGTAAATCATAAAATCCTATTATTCAATAAAACTCACTTGGAGTAATCTATTTCGTCTATATTTTATAAGGAAAAACAATTGGGGGGGAGGCTAATGGAAAGATATTGGAAAGAAGTGATTGGTAATTAACTAACACTGAATAGCCCCCCACTTATTCCTGAGTATACATTTTTTGATAAAGCCTATGTTTGGCGTTTTTGTACTAGCGATGAAATTTGATTGTTTATATTTGGGCATTTTTCAAAGTTTTTATTGATATGTGACTTTAATTTTTGAAAAATTTCCCCTCCCTAAATATATGTTTCAAAAGATGCTTTAAATCACTCTATAGTCCATTTCAGCGCAAAAAACAGTCTCAGCAGAGAAAAAAACTTGGCATTTTCCTTATTCTGCATTTTGGTTGACAGGCCAGAGGGAGGGATACAGCCCCCCCCTGCCCCGCCCACCCTGACTACGCTACTGCTGACATCCGAAGGCAATCTGACAGTAACCATAACTAGACTGACTCTGGACTGGCTGTTGTGCAATCGACTGGTAAGCTGAACATCTGAATTGATTAACTAGCTAAGCCAAAGCGATTTTGAACATCTGAATTGATTAACTAGCTAAGCCAAAGCGATTTTGAACATCTGAATTGATTAACTAGCTAAGCCAAAGCGATTTTGATTCTATTACACCATAAATGAAATTATAACCCAGCAGCAGGGACATACAGGTACAGCGAGCGTATTTTCAGTGTCTTATGCAATTTCAAATTGACAATACGCTTTAATTTTGTTCTAAATATTGCAAAAAATACTAGCACTTATCAACAATACCAACTTTTAAAGTAGTAGTAGTAAAGTAAAAAGTGGGGCCCATATTTTGGCTGGCCCCCCCGACCGGGGAATTTGGGGCTGCCTTGCCACGGCCCTGCTTCCTAGCAACGTATATTTTTACTTTTTTAGGACAGCAAAACAAAAACATTGCAAGAATTATGCGGTTATACACGGTTGTACCACATTAAAAAAATTCTTGCAACACACGGTACTTTTAGCAATAATTAGGACAAACATTAAAGTATCATGATGATTAAAAAATGATTGAAAAGATTTATTATAATATTAAAGTTTGTTTGAGAAATGTTATGATGCTCTTCTGTGTGCTTTTCAAGACTATATTTTTGCAGTTAATCAAATTAAAATGCTGGAGCTTGAAACTTTGTCTATGTTGGTGAATACTGAGTTGCACGAGTATAATAGACCTATACAGTATGTTTCAATAATGGGCAAAGCCATATTCAAAAATATATTTGAGAAAAGAGTTAAAATTTTAGAACTAAAATAGGGGATTTTTGAACACTTAACTTTTTTAAAATGAGTTGGTTGGCTACATGGTTCATCTTTGAGTTAATAGGGGTGTAGGCTGCCCGGATCTTAGTGAACCACAAGCCCTTAAAAATGTTTCTTTGCAAATGATGATCTATCGAACAATCACTTTTTGTCGTATATTTCACAAAAATTGTACTACATTTAAGTTTTTGACGTTCGATATGAATGGCCAAAGTGGAAGCGGTACTCTTTTACCGCTTCTAGCTTCCGCGAAAATTTGCCGCTTCCACCGCTTCCGCTTCCACATCCCTGGTTAGAAGGACACTAAAGCCGAATTTGACATGACCGTAAATACGTAAAAATGCTGTCAAAAAACATCACGGACGAAAAATTCTCGCACCTCCGAAATTTGCTTTCTTCAACAAAAATCGATGAGTAACATAATTGAAATCCATAACATTACTAAATGCTAATGAATATCTTGATTTTAACCCTATTGCTGCTTTTTTTCGGATTTAATTGAAGTTATAAATAACAAATATTAGTTGAAAACCCCATGGCTTAAAAATTTGAATTTTTTTGTTTATGTCAAGACTTATTTGGACTATAGAACCTAAATGCTATAAGGTTGTTCAAAAATATTTCCGCAGAAAGTTTCATTTCAACTCTTATCCTGGAAAATACCAAATATTCTTAGGTATATCGCAACTTTCAAACCTATGGGACTGTAAATAAACGCAGCAAGATATTAGAGAATCTATTTAGTGGATTCTCTAATTTTTATTGAAAAATGAGAACTACATGAGACAATAAAGAGGAGCCCCAAATAATTTTCCCCAATTCCTTTTTTTCGCGAAAACACTATTAACTCTGTTTGACTTCGCACAAATTTGCGACGGCACAACAGGCATAAATTCGCAAAAACTTTTTGCTGACTAAGGAATGCGATGTTTGATGAGAAAGGTATAAGGATTCTGCTTTAGACAGCGATTCTAATTTAAACTAAATTTATCGGTGGCATTATACGAGTGATATTTTATAATCTGTTGTATCAAAGTAAGACCTGCTTTGATAATGTTTTTAGCCAATAAATGATATAAATTTGAAGCCAAAAACGATCACACTGTAGGCTACATCAGTTCTGGTTACCTGGCTTAAGTCTGCAGGTTACAATAGCAGTAACCAAGTTTTCAGATTTGGTTAGGCTACTGACTGCTACTAGGTAGTAAGTTGTGGGTATTAGATTAGACCTACTGTACAATTGCGCTAGTTTCTGATTACAGCTCTGAGAATAGCCTACGCTGAGAACCGATATAATGTACCGGTATCTATACTGTTATTTTATAAAATTGCTTTGTTGCTGGTTTGTGCAATACCGGTAACAAAACTTTCCAAAGATTAGTGAAAAAAAAAGTTGATAAGAATAAGACAGGTAGACCAGGTTGGTATTGTTTTAGGGCTGTTATGGTAGACAATAGCCTACAGTAGGCCCATTTAATTTGGACTTCCTGCAGACATAGGCTAGACTACCAGAACTGATCTCCAGTATGATCGTTTTTGGCTTTAAATTTTATATCATTCTTAGGCTAAAAGTATTACCAAAGCTGGTCTAATCTTGATACAACAAATTATATCACTCGTATAATGCCATTGATGAATTTAGTTTGAATTAGAATCGCTGTCTAAAGCACAATCTTCTTACCTTCCTCATCGAACATCGCATTCCTTAGTCAGCGAAAAATTTTTGCAAACTCATGTCAGTTGTAACATCGCAAATTGGTACGGGGTCAAATGGGGTAAATAGCAATTTCGAAAATAAGGAGAATTGGGTAGAAATATTTGGGGCACTTCTTTATTACCTCAAGTAGTTCTCTTTTCTTCAATAAAATCGATTTTGAGCAGTATCTTTTTAACAATTTAATCTGCTAAAATTGCGAGACAAACACAAAGCATAAGCAAATTTATTTTTTTCGCCATCGCGTACATGCGAGAATAACAAGTTTTAAAGTTTCCTGCATTCGTAAATTTATTATCATTTCAAAACTTCATATTATAACAGTTTTTGGTTGATAGTGTTGTAACGAAGCACAACAAATATGAAAAAATTTTGATCAACAGGTTCTTCATTATGACGTAATAACTTTTCACAACTTCTTGAAAAATAATATTTGTATTAGCGAAATTAGAAATACAGAGTTCAGCGCAATTTGATCGAAAAATTAACTGAAATACAATTTCGGAAACTTAAAAATTCGACTGAAATAGTATCGTAGTTTTAGCTAAAATACTACAGTCCACTTTAAACATGAAAAAGCGTTTGCTTTTAACATCATTTAAAAAAAAATCGTACCAGCGTACAAGAATTGCTATTTGGCTATATAAACTAATGGATACGCTGGTATGCTCACGATTTTACCCAGTTTGTAGATCTTACCTAAGGTCCAATCTACACTTTGAAAACAAATAAGCGAGAGAACCATTTTAGTTTATCTAAAACAGAAATTAGATACGCCCAGCGTATCGCCTTACCAGCGTACATACAATCAGTGCGCTTGTGCGCTCATGATTAGAAGGTTAAATTGTAGCTTACTTTGTTAAATTTTATGTTTTTCCTGTTCTCCTTCGAATATTTTTTCTTAGCAGAAATGACGTGCATACAGCACAGCTTGTTTTCTTCATGTAGGTCTTGGAAAACCTATACCATAAAGATTTAAAAACTATGTTTTTATTACAGTACGTCGTAATCCAAAATTGATGAACGATTGGTTAAGTTGAACTTACACAACAGTAGTAACTTGCTGCGTATGCTGTTTGACAATTTTCAGAATGACTTTAAAGGAGAAATGCACAAACATTAAATACTTATCAATATTTTATAAATATAGGGTGTTTCAAAAAAAACACTACTTTGATTACGAATATTTTTTCATTTACAATGCAGCAGTTTAGTTATTTAATCCTTTTTTTGTTTTCTCCTTATCGACAACTATTAAACCGGTCATTACATGTTTCTTATCATTATTATCTGCGTGCCATTTAAATTTAAAATCGGGACCAAACTTGTTGATGAAAATTTTGAAAGGGTGAACTGGTTTTCATAATATCCAAGAAATCAAAGTTCGTATCATTGACGTGATTTAAGCAATTTATTAATTGCATTGCTAATGCAAGGCTAATGCTAGGTAATTTTTAATCGCAGTTAAACCATTACGGAACAGAAATAATTTCTGCGGAGTTCAGCTTTCATCCTAAACCTTAATGACAACAGCAAGTAATGAAAACAAACTAAAGCTACGTTTGTATGCTCACGATTTTACGTCCAGTGTAGAACGGGCCTTAATTATTCAAGCATTGCTTTTACGATTTTCATGTCTTTCCCAAAAGCTAAATTAAATCAGGATCGGGCTTTAGTAAAAGAACTAAATTCAAAATCAACTATTTTCGCAGCAAAATAAAGCTGTTACGTGTAATTCAGTTGTGTATGTGTAACACAGTTGTGCATGTGTAATTCAAAGTCAGGAAATTTTTTTTTGTCAAGCAATCAACTTTTAATCTTCGTTTATTGTGTCATAAATTTTCTTAATCAAATTTGAGTTTGTAAATGTTGACAATTCAAACAATTTTGCATAGCACCGCACAAATAATAACTATGTGACTCTTCAATTTTGTTTGTGGACGTTTCTAGTAAAGTTTGTTCATTCTCTTTAAAATACCGACCTAGATTTCTCGGATGAGGTGAAAACCACTTGTTCAGTGTTCACCCTGGTTTTGATTTTTGATAGAATAGAGTGAAACGCAGATAATAATGAGGTACTTTTAATAACCGATTTAAGAGTTGTCGGAACAGAGAAACACGAAAAACTAAATAAACAGCTGAAATCCTGAAAGGTAAAAGTTGACGTAGAAAAGCACATAAAGTATAATTTTTTGCCTTTGAGTTTGATTGATTTAAGTAGGTCTACAGTTAACATGTTACAAATTTGACTGCAATCTTTCTTTAAGGTTTGGCAGGCAAAATAGGAAGGAAAAGAAACCATACTTACGTCATAAGCGCGATACCTCAATGCACAAAATACAAAACCAAAAAATTGGGAGGAAATCAGACTTAAACCAGGTTAAGCTTCGAATCCAAGTTATTTTGCCTGTAATAAAAAAATAATTACATAGTTGATTACTATAAGTTTTTATGGATGATATTTAAATAGTCTTTATCCTACAAAATAAAGCTGTTTACATCACAATGCAATTACTTACTGCGCTGCAGACGTGCAAGTATTAAGTTACGCATAAAATAAAAGAAATATCAGTGGCGCTTTCATTTTTTGAATCAAAACTTCTTCCTCAAAATGTCTTGGAGTTTAATTATTAGTACTTCCAAAAATTGCATTAATTTATTTCTCCTCTACTGTCACGTTTTAGCTGCTACATTTTTTTAAAAACTAGTAAATTTTGAGCTGAGACTAACTGTTCTTATATTTGAGCCTGATTCGTACTTAAGTTATTGAGAATAAAGTGACAAAACGTTATTCTTGTTTGGTTAAAAGTTGTCTTTTGGTTAAGTCATGACTACTGTTAGACCAGTAGTTCCTAACCTTCGTATATTGGCGGACCGATAAAAGTTCAACAAATGTTCACCGACCAGCACCAAAAAATTGTAATAAATATGACAAATACCGGTGTAGTGATTATCGCTTTTGTTAGCCACCGTAAAGCTACTGGCACAACACAGTCCATTATTTCGGCAAATGTTACTCCTGTAATACTGAAATTGACACAAAATCTCAAACAGCTCAAACAACAAGATGTCAATTTATGGATATATAATACAAAATTAAAGTTAGTGGGAAATTTGTTACAGTTTCGATGCTACAGTAATATGAGACAAGCGTGGCAGCAAAGAAGTTTCCGAAACATGTAGTTCTGCTTCAGCATCCAAATAATTTCTTTGATTAGTTTTGATTTAAGTCAGGACTAAAACAAATTTGTTGCATAATTAGCAGGTTAAAAACATCACCAACAACTTGATTGTTTTGAGAATTAGAGACCGGACCGTGACTTTTAGGCACGGACGTTTAAGCGTCGGACGTTTAAGCGCTGGGACTTTAGCATCGAGACTTTTAGGCGCCAGAGGTAACAAATTTTTTCGCCAAAAAATTTTTTTCTTTTATAAACAAGTATTTTTTAACAAAAAACTTTTTTTTACCAAAGAAACATTGTTTTGTTTCAAGTAATAGATATTTTTCAAAAAATAAAAGCTTTTTTCAAAACGTTTATTTTTCAAAAACAAAAGTTATTTGAGGGTAATTTGGTGGTGAAAAATGCATTTTAAATAAAGTTCCAGAAAAGATATTTTAATCTTTGGAACTTGAATCATCACTCCACATGCAACCACAAACCAGAATAAAAAATGTTAAATTATAGAGGAATGGAAAGCTTGAATGCGGAACCGTGCATTTTCACAAAAATACCTTAATTCTGTATTAGCTAGTAACGTTATGTCAAATTTGACAGCATTTTTGAATTCCTTGGCCCTGAAAACATATCAATTGACACTCTGTTGAACAAAATCGGTCAAGAAATGAGGTTTCCAACCACTTTTAATTATTTGTGAGTGTGCGCGCTACCACCACTAGCTCAAATACGCAAAATTTCAGTGTGCGATAACTCCAAAACTAAAGAAAAAAGAAAAAAGTTTCTGCTACTCGGTGATTCGTAGACAAAAGCCTTCAAATTATGTAAATATAAACAATTTTTTAAATTTAGTGGTGTACGACATTTGATGAATCATAATGGAATGATACCAAGCAGTAATTGGTTAGAAAAGGATCGATGAGAGAGCGTCATTTATGTACAACCTTTAAATTGACAACGAATTCTTTTTGTCGGCAGTGGGCGGAGTTAGAAGTTCTGATAAAAATGACATTATTGAAAAAAATGCAATAACACATCAATTTTTTGTAAACTTTTTTTGTTCTCCTTTCATCTATCTCCTTTTGAAGTCACTTTTATCAAAACTTCTAACCCCGTCCTCTGCCGACAAAAAGTATTCGTTCTCAACCTAAAGGTTATACACTAATGACGCTCTTTCATTGATTCTTTTCCTGCGCTCTCAATTCTGACGATTCTTCTTGACAAGCGTCAGGTAAAAAGCTTCGAAAATATTAACATTTTAACCAAGGTAAAAATTTTGTTTCAAAGCGTTTTTTTACTTTTTATTTTTGGAAACACGCTTTTATTTGAAAGAAAAATACGTTTTTTGAAAAAAATTTTGTTTTGAATTTTTTTTTGAAAAATTTACGCCAGTTTTACTGACTAAAAATCGACGAAGCATAAAATGAGTCTTTATAATAAAAACATTGCAATGATGTGGAAAAAAGATTTTCAGCCGACTGGCAAAAAATTTAAGTGGTCCGGGACCGGCAGTTGGGAACCACTGCGTTAGACAACTCAAGAATGGCAACATAGAAAAGGCCATGAAAACTCCCTGATTACAACTACTGTACGTTGTACGCTGAAATTGATTACGAAGTATTACAAATACTGTTCGTTGAAAACTTGCAAATACTGTACGTTGTGCCATCCCATGTTTGCAAATTTTAATTTTTTTCATGCTGAACCTAACATTGTTCTAAATTGTTCTTAAACTTTGAGGAAAAATGAGCCTCGTAATCCTATAAAATTGTTCTAATCAAAAAATTGTTGTATAGATTTAAAAGTGTGAAAATGTCTACAAATCACAAGTAAACTACACGATACATAGCCATAGGCGTCGATTTTGGGAATGCCGGGGGGCGGCGACTTCTTGGATCTGACACTACAGGTGGCGAAATATGTCTGGCTTCCTCGGCTTTTTGGCAAGTTACACCCACTCGGTAGCAAGAAATCCGAAATTCCGGACAAATCAACGTCTATGTACATAGCTGTGCCCTTACATAACAACTTGTAGAATGTAGATCACAACTTCAATGCTTTTGATCTGACTTGCATGGCTGCACACATCGAAATTCACCTTCAATGTTGCTGGTGCCATCGAAATTTACCTTCAATGTTGCTGGTGCCTAAATCGAAGCACTTTGATTTCAAAAACATTTGTCAAAATGTAAAATAATTCAACATCGAAGAATTTTGAAAAGAAAATAATATCTAGAATAAAATCAAACAAAAGTGTAGTTGATGTTTACAAAATAAACCCGACTTGTTTTGAATCCAAAGCTATCTCATTTACGAAGTGATGATACACAGAACTTCTGGTTTGTTTTAAAAAACCCAAAGAATTGTAGCATAGTGAAATAAAGTGAAATATTGTCAACGATGCATCAAACTAACACCAAGAACTTTAAAAAAATAAAAAAGTTTTGTATTGATCTTGAAAAAAAAAATGGTTCCCACAAACTTACCAAGATTGGAAATTAAAATACTGCTTTTGTAGTCTTCGGATTTGAAAAAATTGCACTTTTTTCTGTTGCTGACTACAAAAAGCTCCTGATCTACCAGGTACGAATATTAATCTTAATCGATAAATAAATACTTCATCATTGAACAAAAGTCTACAACAACTGATATTTGCTCTTTTTCAACGTTATTAAGCACTTTTTGGAAACATGATATCAAGAAGAGCTTGGACATATTACAGAACAATAAGCAACTTCACCCATATTGCCATACACTAACATTTAACACATAATTACACCACAAAGGTCTAAACCAATTCCTTCTAGTAACTTAAGTGCTGCATGCAAGTTTTTTTGAGTTAAAAAGAGAGTCAAAATTTTCTGTATAACAGGTTATACGCCCATAAGCTTTATATCAGAAAATTCGAGATAATACCTCAGTTCTCAGCTTTGACTAATATTTTTGTTTTTAGCGGTAGCATATTTTTGAATGTAACTAATTTTTGCTCTCATATACCAACGGGCGCAGCCAGAAATAAAAAAAGGGGGGAGGGGGACAAATTTCTCTTGTTTATAATTAAAGCATATGCGAATAGAAAAGTTTTAATTTAGGCAAATTCTAACAAATTGGAAAGTTTTAGCGATTACAGACGGAGGTTCTGCCATTGTTTATGCAGCAGACGGATTAAAAACAAATAAAATTAAAGTGTTTTTTCCAGGTTCTACAATTTTATTTTGTTTGGTGATGCACCAGGGAACAAAAACGCGTTTTCTTTCTTCATGCAGGCCATGCGAGAAAATTGCAGATTGCCGCTATTTTTGTGGCAAGCTGACATAATATTATTTCAACTTTCAAATGCAGTAGGCCTATGGGCAATTCCATAAATTTCTCAATTTTATTGTGAAATTTTAAATTTGAAGTAGAGACTTATTTTTTGGTTAGATATAATTACAATCATATATAATTTTATAATGTAATGTCTTTTTGACAATGAAGTCTCATTTTTTTCTTATTTGGTAGCTAGATTTGGTCTTGTGACAGGTTATGAAGAAACTTCGATTTTTAAGAGCTCAAAAAATTATCTTTTGTGATAGTTTTGTTGTCATAAATGGAAAACACCATGTTGAGTTACAAGTTTCTGGCCTATACCTCTAATAATTATCCTATCTGGAAGGTCAAAGGCTATAGATTTTGAGTAAAATTAGATTCTTCTAACTCTTTGTAATAAAGTCACACACGTCATCCATTTAAACAATTTTTAACATTTTGTCCTAATTCATGATTTTTTCTTATTTAATTCTTTATTTTCTATTTCATGATGTACAAATGAAATACAATGTAATACCATACGTGATATTTATCCACGTTACAACCCACAAACATTCAAAACAAGTGTGTCACATACGTCATTCTATACCCAGATGATGTGTGTGACCTAATTTCGATTTTATTAGTGCTACCTATTATTTACAATATAGTGCCTTATGACGTTATAATACGACTATCATCACAAGTGCCAGATAATAACCAATACTAAAATTCTATTTTAAGAGAATTAAGGTTTTATTGCATGAAAATTTGAGAAAGCAAGGAACTGAGGAAAGATAAGAGCAAGTGTTTGTCTAGAAGATGAACTCTATAGTATCATGTTAGAATACACAGTCATGCCTCCCTTAACTTTTTGTCACTACCTTACTGGCAAGAGGGTTCCTACAAGCAGATAGAAGCATTACTGAATGAACCTGAGAGAAGCTTATTGAACAAGAGGTATAACTGGAGTGAAAAGTACCTAACCTTTACCATAGTGCAATTAGTGCATCTCACCTCACACAGAGGCTCTAGCTCGACTAGTCCTTTTCATTTCAGAAATGCTGATTTTGTAAATTGTTTTGAATATTGAATAAAAGCATTAAAAGTACCTTCAAAGTTTCTATACTCTGCTCATTTTGGTTTCAATAAATACTCATTTGCTTAGTGTTCTATGAATTTTTTCTGATAACACTGGTGGACATGATTTTTGTTGTTTTAATTTTGAAGACGATTTCGGGATAACTTTGGGGCGCTGATTCAAAATCTGAAAACCGTTTTGCTCTATCACGTCAGGATTTTTCGCAATTTACGATTTAATTGGATAAATTTCTCTAATCATACATGCATTTCAATTCTGTGCTGCATTGTCTGCTATTTGTTGGCTATTGTGATGTCACACTGCATCAAAGGCTTGAGCAGTTGTACCCAGGTAGCATCAGCAAACAGAGTTAGAAAAGAGAATAGATAGCCATTATTATGCATGAGTACTTGAACAAAGTCGATTTATTGACCGTTTCAGTATGGGAATAGAAAATGATCAAAAGTATTCATTGAGTCTGCTAGCAATACTCCCAAATCAGTTACTAATTGGCTACTAAGCTTTAAACTCTATATGCACCACGTCATTTGTAATGTACATAGACTAACTGCTGGTAGTTGTAGACACGCACAGTAAAAAAACTGAGTAAGCTACTTGTTAGATCATACAGTTTTGTGGACATTATACTGCAGTCATTCGCAAAGCTTTGCATCTGATAGAATACTTCAGTTTGTGAGGATACTAAAAAGTAGACTTCATATTCTTAAAGCAAACCTTTCTGTTTAGGAAAAAGAACAAAATTGCTAGTGGCATAGAGTTAGTTGGAAATTTTAGGCTGCTGTGTGAACAGTACAGTAAATACTATGTCATCACGATCAAGAGGCTGTACGAATGATCCTAATATTTTTTGTTATATTTGCGGAGAATATGCTTTAAAATCTCAACGCCAAAACATAAATTTTGTTAAAAATGTTTACTATGCCTACTTTGGAATTAAGCTTGGGGACCAAGATAAAACATGGGCTCAACACAAGGTTTGTCGAAGTTGTGTTGAATCACTGAGACGTTGGAGCAAAGGAAAGCAGAAATCTATGTCATTCGGTGTCCCAATGGTGTGGAGAGAGCCTAAAGGCCACGGCAATGATTGCTACTTTTGTAGCTGTAATGTTTCTGGGTTTAACATGAAGAATAAGCATAACATTCAGTACCCTAATTTACCGTTCGCTATTCGTCCTATTCTACACCAGCCAGATGTTCCTGTACCAACTCCTCCTCCAGTTTTGATAGACGTTGAAGATTCAACTACCAGTTCTGATTTGTCGTCTTCTGAGTGCCAATCAGAATATGAATGCTTTGAAGGTGAAAGACCAAGACTTTTCAGTCAAGAGGAACTAAATGATTTGGTACGAGACCAGGATTTGCCCAAGTTTCTGCTGTTCTTCTTGGTTCTAGGCTAAAATCTCGGAATATGCTGGATTCTGAGGTCACATTCTCTTGGTTTAAGCATCGTGAAAAAGAATATCTTCCATTTTTCACCAAAGAAGATGATCTGGTTTATTGTGTTGATATCAAAGGTCTTATTGAAAAATTAGGCACTACTTATGAACCAAGCGACTGGCGCTTGTTTATTGATTCATCTAAACGAAGTCTAAAAGCAGTGTTGCTCCATAACGGAAATACTTTTGCATCCATACCTCTAGCTCATTCCATTCATATGAAAGAATCCTACGAAAATATGGAAATTTTGTTGACCAAATTGAAGTATCACGATCATGCATGGAAAGTATGTGTTGATATAAAAGTATTAAATATGCTGCAAGGCCAGCAGTCTGGATATACCAAGTTTCCTTGTTTGTTATGCAAATGGGATAGCAGAGATAAGAAGAATCACTGGGTCAAACGTGAATGGCCAACAAGCGTATCAAGAACACTTGGTCAAAAGAATATAACCAATCCTGCCCTTGTAGAATCTTCCAAAGTAATACTCCCACCTCTGCATATCAAATTGGGCCTAATGAAACAGTTTGTTAAAGCCCTGGATAAACAAGGCCTATGCTTCAAATACATATCTGAAAAGTTTCCCCATTTGAGTGCAGAAAAAGTCAAAGAAGGTGTCTTTATTGGTCCACAAATCAGGATGTTGATTAACGATGAACTCTTCATAACAAAGATGAACGATACGGAGAAAAACGCATGGCAGTCGTTTAAAGATGTCGTATCTAATTTTCTTGGTAACAAAAAGAGTCCAAATTACCAAACGATTGTGGAACAAATGCTAACCAATTTCCAAACACTAGGTTGCAGAATGAGTGTTAAAGTCCATTATTTGCATTCCTATCTTGATTTTTTTCCTGCAAATTTAGGCCACATGAGCGAGGAACAAGAGGAGCGATTTCACCAGGACATTAAAACAATGGAAACACGGTACCAGGGACGATGGGATTGCTCGATGATGGCTGACTATTGTTGGTCACTGAAACGAGATTGCCTAGTACACAATGAACTTGGATGCAAAGCAAGAAAAAGAAAATTTATGGCTTGTGACAAAGATGTGTAACTTTCTTGATGATTATGCCAATGCTAAACGAGCTAGCTGCATGTCCGTGTACTCGTATTTATGCTAAATATCGCTATTTTACTTAAAAAGTGTTTTCATACTTTGTGAAAAATCCTTACGTGATAGAAAAATTCTAACTACAGATTCGGAATCAGCACCATCAAATTATCCAGAAACACCTATTACTATCCAAACAACATAAAATTTTTTAAAAAATGTCCACCAGTGTAATCTGCGCCTTGCTGGTACCTAAATTTTTCACAATAAGTGCCATAAAGTTTGTGAAAATGAAGTTTTGTGTCTGTAA
>CAWYPQ010000508.1:0-47765 GCA_963965965.1 Trididemnum nubilum | reverse complement strand
TAGATGTGTAAGTGTGTGCATGAATTATTTTTTTGTTTGTTTTCAGTTACGGTAGTTTTCTTTACTAAATTATTGGCCTATCATAATTCATGTTGTGGTAGCCTAGCTTATTTTATTGTATTGTCTTGGCCTATATTGGTACCAGTCAGTCTGTGGGTAGCTCAAGTCTTAGGCCTATTTATTCTGTAACTGTAAGCCTGAGCAGGGGCGCACCCAGAAATTTTTAAAGGGGGGGGGGTTTGAATTTTTCAAAAAGCAACCAGTACCCAATTGTGGTTAATGCAGTTATAGTCAAACAGGGTTTCGCGGTAATAGTTGCATCGTTGCAACATTTGTTTATTCCAAAACCTTGTAATAACGATTTTGAAAGTTGTTGGTTGTGAAGATTGCGTGCAAGATAACAATTTACTCCAATGGGGGCCTGGGGGTGAAGCCCCCAGCCGCTGGGCAATTTTTGCGATTTTTCAGAGAAAAGTAGCCATTTTAACGCCATTTGGATAACGTTTTGTATGTTTTAGAGCAATTAGAAACAACTAAATTACTAAGATGGGGGTCTGGGGACAAAGCCCCCAGCCACTGGACAATTCTTGCGATTCTTCAAAAAAAAAAAGCCATTTTAACGTCATTTGGATGACGTTTTGCACATTTTTAGAGCAATTAGAAAAGGCAGTGTCTGCTGCACTGGCCCGGTTCCCAACATCTAATCGCTGCTGCACCGACGGCGGCGGTCGTTTTCTTTTGTTGTTCAATTTACTATCTCTCAGGCTGGCATCGCTGCCCAAACCCTAACTCTAATAAGAAGATTTTAGAGAAAAAAAAGGCGTATGAAGCGAAGTAGCTCTCTAGCGCTATATTGGAAAAGCGTGTTTTGCGGAAGTCGATACCCCGACCCTCTGCATTGCAGGCAAGCACACTAACCACCGCGCCATCAGGGCTTCAAATTTGATGCATCAAAGTGCTGTATTTAAATCGAATCAATGCGAAAAACGCAATCCGGTTCAGCAGGGATTTGATGTCAGAAACCGGGACAGTGCACTAGACACTACCATTAGAAAAAGCTAAATCCTTAGGTGGGGGCCTGGGGCCGAAGCCCCCAGCCGCTGAGCAATTCTAGCAATTTTTCAGAAAAAAAATAGCCATTTTAACGCCATTTGGATGACGTTTTGAATGTTTTTAGAGCAATTAGAAAAAGCTAAATTACAAAGATTTGAAAGCAAATTGAAAGAGTTTATTTTGCTCAGTCCAATCAGCCCCCGCACATTTACCGGTCAAGTCCAAAATATGTTCATATGCTGAAAGATTGCAAATTTGGCTTAAATTTTTTAAATTAATGCGTTTTTAAATTCAAAAAGCTTGTTAGTGGCACAGAATTTCAACATAACTTTCATTAGCGTCGGAGCTATAATTTCCACTCGGGCTGTTTTAGATTGAACGTTTTCATCCAACTCTCTTCATGAATCTACGCTGAAAAGAAGAAACACTAAAATGCGATGGTATATACAGAGGTTGATTACACTGAAGTAGACAATGGGTTGTTATTATGATGCATGATGCTGCAAAATCACCTAAAATACTATAAAGTGAATGCAAAAATATAGAAAAAAGCATTTGGAATAGATAGCTCTGACGCTATTAAAAGCCACTTTTAAATTCCTGAATTCGTTTGCAGAATAAAAATCTTGACGTTTGAGTGTAATTTTGTTGTGCTTTTCGTCTTCAAACAGCGGATTTGTTTGCTTTTTTAAGGGAAAAAGTGCGTTTGGTTTAGTAGGTTTTTTTTATACAAGGACGACTTTTTTCACTAAATGACGTTTGTCTCTTTTTAGTGTCAAGCAATGTTCTCAAGTTTATGATTGGGTATAATATTATCCATTATTCAATGGATATAACAAATACGCATAGTTACACAATATATCGGTCTCGTAGTTGAAATGCCTAGTTGAAATGGTGTGGAAGCAATACTGTGATTGAAACAAACACAAAAATCTCAATTGCTTGGTAAATATCGTAAAAATCAAATTACCGCCCTAAAACAACATCTTATCTTGCAGGATCAAATTACAACCCTAAAACAACAACGCAAGTGATTATTTAGTGAAAAGTAAATATGGCAAAGTGTTACAAACTGTTTATATCAACAAAATTATGTTGTTTTTTTGAGTTCCAAAAGGGGGGGTTCGACCCCCGAACCCCCCCCCCCCCTGGTTGCGCCACTGAGCCTGAGGCTGTTGTATCGCTTACTGGTACTGATAATTGTCTGCAAGTTACCTTGTGAATGTTGCTTGCATATCAGCTGATCGACTTATGGTAAATTGTGATTGGTTTCATGTGCCAAGACCTAGAAGTTGAGCATCGCGCACGTTGCATGCACTAAGTACTGGGTCTTGACACACATCTCGTACACCAAGTCACTTTGTTTACTTTTAAGAGTATTCTTGTGCTTAAATTCTAGTAATTTTTTCATTTGTTTCTGTGTTAACTTTAGGCCTAGCTACTTACTGGTAATACGTAATCTTACCTACTACATCTAAGCTGTAAAGTATTCTGTGCTATGTTATGTACAGTATACCGGTATGTATATATGTTCTCTTGTTAAGGTGTCATATTTTTTCAACTTCATTAAGATGGCATTTGATGTATGGTTGCTGTTTTCATGTTTCATTATCTTCATTTTTATTGCTGTCATTCAACAACCTATTTGAACGTAGCTTACAATACTTCTTTTTGCTTTTAATGTGTACCGTATATTAACTAGCCTATTGGTATAAGGTATTCAGTTGACTGAGTATTCAAATTTATGTAACGTTTTTATTCCTCCATCAATCCCGGATATCATCTTTAATTATAATGACATTCTTATATTTCGGATTTGGGAGTGGTATCAGTAATGTATATATATATAAGTAATGTTTTAATTTTGGAAGTGGCTATTGTTACGTTACATAATGCCCATAGTGAGAATAAGAGAGCAAAGAGTTAGCGCTCATTTACTCTTTTATTCTGTATTTTTATAATTAATGTTAGGGTTTTGGTTAGATTTTGTGTTTGGGTTAGAATTTGGGTTAGGTTTAGGGCTGGGGTTTGGGCTAGGAAACCGATTTTTTATTCTTACATCTTGTAACAACAGCCTCTGTTTTAATTTTGGCTGAGGCTGCTGTTACGTTACCTAAAAATAAGAAAATCGCTATTCTAGCCCTAACCCCAACCCTAAACCTAACCCAAACTCTAACCCTAGGTCTAACCTTAATGTTAATCCTAACCCAAACTCAAAATCTAACCCAAACCCTAACGATAATTTAAAAAACAAAAAAGAGTAAATCAGCAAATGAGTGCTTACTCGTTGCTCTCTTTTTCTCTTTATTGGCGTTACGTAACGTAATACTAGCCACTTCCTTTAATTTTATTTTTGGTTATTTCTATTTTGCTTTTTGTGTGTAGAAGAGAAATCGTTTATAAGTCACCCTATAAGAATTTTTTCTGTGGCCTACCACTCTAATTGTAAATATCAATGGACTCCTATCACTTTTTTTATTTTAGATTCAATACTGGTGGCTGATAGTGTACCATTAAGTACTACAAGTAATCTGTGTTTTATACTTAGTATAGTATCATACAGTAAGCTAGTTGTGTAGTCTTACTCTGCTTCTGAAGAGCTATAAAAAAGTTTTTTAAACGTTTACAATGGATGCTGACATTTTGACCACCTTAAAAATTTTAATAATTGGAGATAGCGGTGTAGGAAAATCAAGGTATTGTAAACTTTTATTGTAGTCTTGTAAAGTTCGATCTAACTTTAGCAGTAGGCTAACTTAAGATAATGTTTAATTGATTGTGTGTTAACCTCAAATATTTCACCATAGGTCTCCTCACTGTATTGCGACAAAGCATGTATTTAAGGAGTTGGCGGGGCCTATCTCTGTGTCATTGCACTCAGATAACACAGCTTGTTTTGAAAAAATGTTGCAGCAGTGGCAAGCAGTTGGAAACACTGTCTGAGTTGACAAACCCAGGATTTGAACCTTAGACTTCTTGCTCAAGAGACAAACATTGTTTGATCAACTGGCTGGTGCTTGTAACTTACCATTTAAATTGTTCAAACAGTTTGAGCTTGCTTGGTTTGCTTGCCTTTGGAATGAGAGATGCTAGTGTAGAGTTCAGTTCTTAGGTTGATTATATCAACACTTTGCTGTCAATTAGCTTGAATAATTCAAAATAGTGACATTGCTTGAAAGCACATTTGTTGGCAAAGAGTCATGCAGCCAAGACAAAGTGGCACAAAACAAGTCCCACATGCACAAACTTGTTAAGCCTGCAAATTTTAAATAATGTGCTACCAAACTTAAATAAAGATTCAACCGATCATATTTAGTATTCTATTGCAGAAACAACTCACTGCCCAAAGAAATTTTTGGTACCAGTATTAAGTATCTGGTATTGTGTAATAAAGATAAGCTATTATTTTCAGTTTGCTCTTGCGATTTACTGATGATAAGTTTGATCCAGATCAATCTGCTACCATTGGTGTTGACTTTAAAGTAAAAGCCATATCAATCGATGGCAATCTGGTTAAACTGGCAATTTGGGACACAGCAGGTCAAGAACGATTTCGAACTTTAACACCCAGTTATTATCGAGGAGCTCAAGGTGTTATATTTGGTAAGCTAATGCACTTTGTAATGAATGCATTAAATAACATTTCATTTAAAAAACCTCAGCATTGTTTACTGCCTTATTAGGTAGTCAAACTACCGGTAAAATTCTTGACAAGATTTGTGGTGGTTGTGAACTTACTTAGGTTAGAATGCTTGCCTGCTTGGTTATGCATTGTTCGCACAGCTGGTGTGGTTTAGATCAGCACTGCTTTGCAGATCTGAAAGTAGTTGATAAGGAAAAACAGTCATAGCTGCTCTGTTTGTCAAACTCTATGAACTTAACAGTTTCTATTTATGTAGTTAAAGTGGAATAAATACAACATACCTTAAAATTTTCTTGAACAAATATTATTGCAGTTTAGTAACTTATGCAGCAACTTAATAACTTGTAGCTCCCATGTCCAGCACTGTTATTTATTTATTTTTACTGTAACAGATTTTGAAGAATGTAAAACGCTTCAATATTGTAACTGCTGTAAATAATGTCTTTGTGTTCACTTTACCTTAGTATTTTATTTGGAGACTGGTTTGGTTTTGACCTTATCATAGCAAAGATATTTTGGATGAAACCATGAAAGTTTGTAATCCATTCACACACAAATGCCTGTAGATGTTTATTACTCCCTACAAGCCTACATATTTAAAAGATTTAATCAACTCTTATTCTGTTTCTGCCTCAACTTGAATGTAACTTGCGTTAACTTAGCTTAAACCCATGTTTTCTTATGCTTCATTCAAAATAAGAAAGTTATTATATATACCCTTTTCTCTGCATGAAACTAGAACTTAGTCTCTTGTAAAAGCCGCATTATTTAAAATGAAATTATTTTGAAGTTTGGTATCAATATTTTGCAATTGGTTATTATCTGTCATAGGCAGGCCTACTATCCTTTTTTTTTTCTGTATTTTGTGTTTATTGCTGTAAGTCAGTTTCTTTTGAATGCTACTTTTGACCCTTTGTCAAATGCAGAGATGGTCTCAATTGTAATCGTAATTTGTAGTCGATTACGCCATTTTCAAATAATCGTGATTGCAATCAAAAAGCAATTACAAGGCATTGTAATTCTAATCTAAATCTACCAATTACAAATAATTGAACCATGGCTGGTTACTATTAGACTCAAGGAATAAATAATTTGTTGCTATTCTCAATTAATCAGAAATCCAAAATTTATGAGGTTACAACGTTTGACAAAACCATATGCGAGTAAAAGTTAGAAAACGTTTTGGCTCAACCAAAATTTTATTAGACAGCACCAGTGTTAGATTTAAATTTTTTTGGAGAATCTTGGGCAACCTCTCTTGTGTGTGTGTTTTTACGGCTCTGATTTATGTCTTTTCTAGAATTTGAATTTTCCTATGCTATCATCACTTAAAACGTATTTTGAAATTTTTTGGTAGATTCCGACTTCGTAAGTGCTGTAGCAAAGTCTTTTTTGAATTTTGGCAAAGGCATTTAATCGTAACTATAATTGTAATCACGACGATTACAAGGTGAAATAATTGTAATTGCAATCGAAAATAGATTACAATTGTGCGTAATTGTAATCGACAGAATCTTCTAATCAAACCATCTTTGGTCATATGCATTGATATTCTGGTGATTTTCATTGTTTAACATAGAAATTTTTCTATTAAAAAATGCCGATTTTAAATACTTGAAGCAGCCAAGACCTATGCTATGCTAAACTTTTTGCTGATACTCGCCTTGTATCCAAAATTCAAAAGGAGTGATTGTATTTTGCAGAGAAAGTGTTTACAAATTGGCAGTTTGGCATACGACTTGAACTAATAATACCTGTATCACTCTTCTGATGTTGAAAGACATCAGTATCTGTTTAATTAGAAAGAATTTAAATTAAAAGCAATTAGTATTGTGGTTTCATGTAGCATCTGTTTAGAATTGGCACTTGCATTTTAATTCAAGACAATGTCGCACTGTCTTTTGGTCAAGGCAACTCTATAGAGGCAAATGAATGAGATAATAATTTGCCTTTTCTGTGCTCACTTTACTTTGGCTGTGCTCATGTAACGTGAATTTTATTATTTTGGCTAATGAGATGCTTGATAATGAATATGTTTTAGTGTATGATTGTACCCGTCGCGATTCCTTCACTCATTTGGCGACCTGGCTCACAGAAGTTGAAACTTACTCGACTAAACCTGGAATTGTAAAAATGCTGGTTGGAAATAAAATTGATAAAGTAAGCATTGCGTTGGTTACGCTGACTTCTAATGTTAATAATGCTAGAACATTAAATCATGCCGTAAGAAAGTTTTGTAAAAGTTCCCAAGTCGTGTTTGTTGTTGTTGTTGTTGTTTATTTTTCATTGTTTTAAAAAAGTTACACGTTGCTAATCAATCGATGTTTGTAATAATGACCGACTTCTAGGTAAATAGGAATTTCAAACTATTTAACAACTATACAAACTACATTCATCTCATTTATCAATATTCAGAACTTGGGAATGAGTTAATCAATTGCTTTAATATTGCCAGATGGCGCATAACGCACAATAGCATTGTACATGTGATTATTACAAATATTTTCAAAAATGTGATTTTGAAACAATTCATGAATAACTAGTGATTTTTTATTGGGTGTGACCATTTCACCGCAAATTTTTAAGTTAAAAAGAATATAAAACTAAAATCAGAAATATTTGTCTGCGCATTTTTCATTTACTTCTTTAAGGGCTAAGATTAAGGTTTGAGTTGGGTTTGGTGTTAGTTTTAGAGTTTACAAGCATTTGAGTTTGGTCTGTTAGAATTAATCAAAAGTAGTTGGAAGTTTCTGGTAAAACTTGATCTTCCTTTTTATTTACCCTGCGCTAACCCTTAAGTTAGAATTCAGTATTACAAAAGTGAAGGTCGACAACAATTGACCATCAACTAACCCTAATGTTGGCAGTCAGTTTGCGACGCTATTAACATGAAACCTAACATATCGATAGTTTGCTGTTTCCATTTAGAAAACTTTCGTGAACTAAAGCATTGCCAGATTATTAGTTTCGTCTAATGATTTTGATTCCTACTGAGCTCCATTTTTTTTATTTTTAACTAGACCTAGTCAGCTTGTTTTATCCAAAATTACATGCCCTATCTAAGGCCTAGGCTTTGGTAAATACTTAATTGGTGTCATGATTACTTATTGGAGAGTATCAAAATTTCACAGGTAACGTGCTTTTGAAACAAAACTCAGTTGTTCATTGGAGCCTCGAGCTAGTTTGCTGGTTCCCGGCTCGATTGCCGACCTAGCAATATGCTGTTGTGTCCTTAGGAAAGATACTTACCGCTTATTTTCCATCGGGGCCTAGCAGTCTGCCCGATTGTGAAATGTGGTAGCCCAGCCTGACAAAAGACAACACAACCGAGAAAAGGATGCTGTGCGTTAGTGAATTTAGACTTGCGCCAAGTGCAGAGTGCTTGGTTCAAATATACATATGAATGCGTATAAAATCACAAAGATGATTATCGATTAATTGATTTAGCATTGTGTAGTAAAGAAGCATTTAATGGGGTATCTGGTTTTCTAACTTTTTTGTCATGGTTTGCTTAACACTCGTAGTTTTGCAGCTTTACGCAGCTATTTTTGTTTTGCACTATATCAGCTGATCGCTATACGTCATAATCTTCGTGATGTAATTTTGCACGTGATATGATTAAAAGTCCTTTGTGTTTTACTAATTGTGCAATGAAGCAGATTTACATGTCTCTGGATACGATTTCACTGCGTTACCCTTATATTGTTCACGGAAACCTTTGATTTTTCGCAGAAGTAATATCGGTAGCTTACCAAAAGCGGGGTGTAAATTTTTTTTAGACCAAAGACCAACAGCATTGACTTTCATTATTGGGACTTCGCGCGGTCTTTTGTTTTAGTTGAGGATTGATTTGCTGATAACTAGCAAACGGTTAAATCTAAAAAGTTGAAATTTGGACTCAACATAAGAATTAATAAAAACGTCGTGTGTGCCAATTTTAGGGATCCTAGATCACGTGACCGTTAGTTAAGACGCACAAAAAAAGAAAACCTCGATTATTGAATGACAAATTTTTTAATTTGCTAATAACTCGAAGACCACTTGACGTACAAAGCTGAAATTTGGGCATAATCAGTACTTAAATTATAGGGAACACGCGGGGGGCGCGTCCCCCTATGGAAAATTCAGCGTCTCCCCACTGAAAGAAAGCGGTAAAGACATTTTTTTAGTTTTTTTCATTCGAAGTAGGCGTTAAAAAATCGTACAAAATGCGGTGAAGACCTTTTTTTTTTGTTTGGTTTTCATTCGAATCTGGCCGTGCAAAACCACATCACATGCTGTAAAATTTCACAAAAATGCGGTAAAGACTATTTTTGGTCTTCATTCGAATTTGGCTCTAAAAAATTACAACAGCTGGCAAAGACCGTATTATTTTTGGGTTTCTACTGAATTCACAGCTAAATTTACACCAAGTTGCTACCGCGTTGCGAATGCGTCTGGTCACACTACGTAAGCGTCTTCCTATGCGATATTTTACAGTTTATGTGCTGGACACAACATGGGTGCTTATGAAGGCTTGATGGGTACCAAGTTGGGGGGCGTCCGGTCACATGACCGGAATTTCACAGGGCGAAAATCGGCAAAAAGTGGACGAATTTGAATTGATATATCTCGGTAAGCACCGCCATTGATGAAAACTGGTTTGTAATCTTTGAACACACTATTAACCACCTTTCTTTTGGTTATGTTTGTTTACCCGAATCCTACGTACAAAATTCCGAAAAACAAAATTCCGAATTTGACAAGATCCCGAATGGATAAAATCCCAAATTGGACAAAATCCTGAAAGGACAAAATCCCAAAATGGACATAATCGCAAATTGGGCAAAATCCCGAACGGACACAACTCCAAATAGGACCAAATCTCTAATGTACAAATCCCGAACGGACAAATTCTCGAATTCGACAAAATCCCGAATTGGACCAACTTCGAAAATATACAAAGTCTGGATTTATAGTGTGTTGACTGACTTATAAGCACTAAATTTAAGTTTACTAAATACTTGTAAGGTTTCAAACTGCAACGTTTTGCCAACAAAGCTGCATGTCGTTCATTTGTTTATGCTGTGTGCGCTTGAAAAACAGCGGGTTTACAAAATAAAACGATTAAGTCAAGCGCATGCAGATGGCACTGCGGTAGGAAATCGTTCTCAAACTCGTAAGGGTAACGGTTTGATTCCCTGCCATTGCAAAGTCCGTAAGTGTGTGTAAATATCTGTGTTAAAAAATTGTCCTGTGTTGCTTATGAATTTATGTACGTCCAGTTTTTATTTTATTTAAAGGGTAAATTACTAAAAACTCGTTGCAGTTTTCCCGAGTTAATTAGGTGCCTAGTAGTTTAACGTTGGATAGGCGGGCGGAAAGTTTACTAAAGTTGTCACAATAAATGTTATAAGTCAAAAGAGAAGCTGGTGTGAATGATATTCAAATTACTGTCAAGCCAAAAATGACGAGTGAACGATGAAACACTACGGAAGCGATCAAAAATCGCTCACAACAGCTTCTCTTTAGACTTAAATTATTGTGACAACTTTAGTGAGCATTCAGGATTTTGTCCATTTCGGAGATTTGTCAATTCAAGATTTTGTCCATTTAGGATTTTGTCTGTTCAGGATTTTGTATTTTCTGAATTTTGTCCAATTCGGGATTTTGTTTGTAAACACACTGACCCCGACTGAATACTATTTTTCTTGTATTTTTTCGTAGTTTTTTGTTGTTCTGGAGCTATCTACTTTTAAACCTCTAAACGCACAGTGTTCTAAGTTTGAGCGGTTGTAGATAGCAGGGAGAACTAGTGTCTGCTTGAAATTAGGGGTGCTGCATTGGGGGTATCTCACTCAAACGGGTCCTCCAAAATTTTGAACTTTTAAACCGTTAGAGCTAGATGGTTCAAATTTTGGAATGGGTAGATGTTGAAAATAAACTAAACCTAGCAAAAATTGGGAATGTGACGATGGGAGGTTCCCCCAAACGTGCTCTCCAAAATTCACACTTAATTACCTTGTAAGCTACACACATTAAATTTTTAAGGATTCCAAGTAACAGTAAAGTAAAGATGAAATTTTACAATATATTTCACAAAATATGGGGCTAACAAAATGGAGGATCCTCCTCAAACGGGCCGCCAAAATTCAAACTTTATAACCACTTGCGTTAGACAGATGAAATTTTCAGAATAGGTGAATATATGTGAAAGATAAAATATGACAAAATTTGGGAGTACCACAATAGGGGTCCCCTCAAACTAGGGCACCAAAATTTAAACTTTTTAATTGCTTAAGCCAGACACTTGAAATTTTCAGAATAGGAGAATATGAAGGAAAGATATAACTTGAAAAAAAATTGAAGGGTACCACAATGGGGGTCCTCCCTGAATGGGGCCGCGGAAATAAAAAAATTATCCATTTAAGCTATTCACATGAAACTTTCATGATAGGTAAATATAACAGAAATTTATAATATGACAAAATTTGGGGGCACCAAAATGGGGTACCTTAATCGGGTCCTCCAAAATTCAAACTTTTCTAGCTAGACACATGAAGCTTTTACAAAAATGACGAAACTTGAGAGTACCACAAAGGTCCTTCCCAAACGAAGCAGCCAAAATTAAAAATTTTTACCACTTAAGCTAGACGTATAAATAAGTAAGTACAATATAACAGAAAGTTATATGACAAAATTTGGGGGTACCAAAATGGGGATCCCTCAATTGGGTCATCCAAATTCAAACTTTTTAAGCTAGATCCACTTTCTTAATAGATGAATATAAAGGAAAGATAAAATATGACTTATTTCAGGTGCTACAATTGGGGAGTCTTCCTCCAACGGGTCCTTCAAAAATTCTAACCACTCAAGCTAGACAAATGAAATGTTCAAGATAAGTAAAAACATAATACGGTTAAATTTGGGGATGCCATGTTATAGGGATTCTCCAATTATGTTGATACCTCCCGCCTCCTTCCATAACTACAAAAGCTAAACAAATCTATGGCTCAGCTATAGGGGGAAGGGGGCTTATTCAGTACTACTTAAATATCAATCACTTCTCTCAAATCTCTTCCCCCCTCCATTATTTTTCTCTGTAGAATATGGACAAAATAGATTTTAAACTGATAGTCTAAAGCCAAACAGCAATCAGCAAGAATAAAACCGAAATATATATATTTCGCCAAGAAAGGCATCTTCAATGCTGTCTAATTCAAATAGAATCGATAACCTTGTGAGTTTTATTGAACTGTCGGATGTTACGATTTACCAGCTTGTAAATACCATAAAAGAACTGAAATTTTACCACTAGCCACCGCTCACATAGCCCATTCATGCAACAAGTCTAATCGTGTTTTTGCACCGCTAATTTCTATGCCAAGTTTCAAGAGCATTAATTTTGAAAAAAAAACTAGAATTACGTTATTTTTGCAAAAAAATACAAATTCTACAAGCACTGAGGACTCCGCCCTTAGACCCCCAGAACAGCCCCCTCTCCGCATTGCAGATTTCTGGCTACACGCTTGATACTAGACGTGTGCTGCTCATACCTCCAAGTTTTAGAATGTTTATTAAACTAGCCAGATAACCAGTACCGATATCTTAAATAAAATCATTTGCAGCCTACCAGGGAGGGAGGGGTAGGGGGCTTCATCCCCCTTTAGCCAAGTTATTGTAAAAACTTAACCGAAAATATTAGCGTTTAAATGTATTTTAGATTTTTTCTTTAAGTATGGGGAGGGACTGAAGGGGCTGGGCAATTTAATTCTAGCAAATAACTTCTGTTTTTAACGATTAGTTCTTTCACATGGCTCCAAAAACGTGCAAAATATGATCCCAATGGCGTTTAAAAGGCTAGTTTTTTCGAAAAATCACAAAAATGGATTGGCGGCTGCATGGCCTCCGGAAGTTAGAGGCTCCGCCTACAGTTCTTCGTCTGTGCCACGCTTATTTGCACAAATTTGCTCATCACGCTGCCTCATTGAGATATTTTTCTGATAAAAAATATTATCTTTTTGGTTAAAGCCCATTTCTTAACAAAATCCTGGTTGCGCGTCTACAATCTCCTATACATTATGAAGGGTGACACCACGAAATTCCGCCCCGGGTGTCACATCCTTAGCGACGCCACTAAAATTCAGAATTCTTCTACTTCGTAAGATATTTGCATTTTTTCCCCGCTATTTGTGGCAATCCTGTTCGAATAATTTTGAATCAGCCACTAGGTGTCGCTAAAGTGGATGCGGCGATAATGTTAAGAAAGCAAAATTATTACGCTTACAAATCCTAGAGTCTTCCATAGATTCCAGATATTTTCTTACTGGTGGTACTTTCCTTGAAGGATTGTAGCGGACGACGCTACAAATGCGCCATTGAATATTCTTCATCTTATTTTGTTTTACTTTTTCTAACTTAAAGTTTTTGGTGAAATAGGCTTATCACTATTCGTTACCAATCTGCAATAGGTCTGCCACGAAATCTAGCAGCTCCTAGGCCTAGTATCTACCATTAGTTAAGTAGCTACATAGTAGATCTTTTAAAAACTGTAAAGTGTAACCCCTACTAGCTTACTATTAAGTATTAAATAAGCATGTTAGCTTACTAATATTACTGTGCTTTTATAGCGGCAATGAGTTTTAATAATTGCAAAGAACAACTAAGTAGCCTACATGACATAAACCTAAATTATCAGTGTTATCCGATCAGCCTATCGACCTAGCCTATGCTTATTTTTCAAGTTTTTTGTAAGTGCACCAAATCCAATATCGTTGCGCTAGAAGAGAAGATTCGAACCAATACGCCTTATTTTATGTTTAAAAATCAAAAAATTTTTTTTGCCAAAGCCACAGCAAAAACCTGGCAAAAACACACCCTAACCCGCGGGACCTACCAAATGACTAGTCAGTTTGAAATCGCATATGCAAATTTGATGTTGTAATGTTGCCACAGCCGATTTTTCTTCCCATAAAGACAAAATCATTTCCGTTGAAGCTATTTAACGTCAGACAATGAAAACACGGGACAAAAACGTTGGTAATCAATTATTTTTCACATATCTAGTGTTAAAATTCAAAAATTAGACCTTGCTACCTCTTTTAATAGCTAGAAAAAGTATCAATAAATGTCAATCAAAACTTTACAACTCTCTTTAGTTCTCGTTTTATCTTTTAAAAGAGTTTGTTACAATTTCAGTTAACAGCACAGCGCATTTGTTAAATTTGCGCCGACTTTCTAGCAGTATAACTATGCATGTATAGTATGTACAGTGTACACTGCACAGTATTAAATAATACAACAGGAGCGATAGACCAATTTCGTTTATGAACAAAACCCTCGTTAAAACTGTTTCGGCAGTAACGTTCTGCTCCGATTATAACAACAAAAATGACATTCCACTATAATTGCAACAAAATTGTTTGATCAGAAAATGCCAATATGGTTTTCGGATTTTGTAACATATATATCCTGACCAGAAATTTGACACACTATCCTAAATACCAAATTTCCACCCTCAACCACCTCACTGCAGAAATTTTTTGAAGGAGCATTGCGCCCCAATTTTTAAATTTTAACTTGAAAACTGCGCTATATAAGCATTCACTTTATTATTATTAAATATGTATAAAATAACTGAATACCAACGTTTTTGTTCTGTTTTTCATTGTTTGACGCTAAATATATTTAACGGAAAAAATTTGACTTAACGAAAAAAAATTCGGCTGCGGCAGCATGGCAGCTTCAAATTTGCATATGTGGTTTCAAACCGACTTCGTCATCTGGTAGATTCCGGGGTTAGGATATGTTTTTGTCAGGCTTCTGCTGTGACTTTGGCGAAAAAAACGTGTTTTCAAAAGTAAGATCGGGCTTATCGGTTTGAATTTTCTCCTTTTAACACTGAGATTTTCGGTTTAGTTACTTAGAAAGATACGAAGTTTGGCTTCTATCATATATCAAATCAAATCAAATCTTTCATTATACTCGCTAGATTACGCAGAAGCGTGTAACGAGTTGGCGGGGCCCATCTCCGCGTCATTGCGCCCAGGCAACACAGCTCTTTTCGAAGAAATGTCGCAGCAGTGGCGAGCCGTTGGCAACACTGTGTCTGATTTGACCGGCCCGAGATTTGAACCTCTGACCTCCCGCTCCAGAGAAGAACGCGTTACCGCTCGACCAACTGGCCGGTGCTTCTATCATATAGGTGTACCTAATTGAGTTTTGTTATTATTAGAGTGAATTAAGGCCGGTATGAAAACGCTGTGGGCTACTTCAGACCTAACAGCGTTTAAAAATTTACTGGTAGGCTATTTAACAAATGGTAAGCTAGTAAGCCTATGAGCTAGGTTTTGTGGCAGGCGTATTGCAGATTTGCAGTGAATAGTGGTAAGCCTATTTCACCAAAAGCTTTTAAGTTAAAGAAAATAAAATAAAAAATATTCATTGGCGCATTTGTGGCGTCGTCCACTGCAATCCATCAAGGAAAGTAACACAAATAAGAAAATATCTTTTAACACTCTGCAAGCAATGTTTTCGTAATCATTGCTATTTTGCTTTCCTGACATTATCGCTGCATTCACACAAGCGACATCTAATGGTTGATTCAAAAATTATTGAAAAGAATTGGCAGGATTGCCACAAATAGTGGAAAAAAGAAATGCAAATATTTTTCGATGTAGAAGTCGAAGAATTCTGAAATTAGTCTCAAAAAGTAAAAAGAAAATGCAGTTTTGTTTTGTGTGACAATAAATGAGTTAAAATTAGACCTCAATGCCCCTTTAAGAAGAATTTTATACAAGCACGTAGTCACATTTGTATGAACAGTTCTGATTTTTCTCAAAAATTTAAGAACTAAATCAAAGCAAACTACTTCAACGTGGAAAAAGATACGTACACAAGCAAAATTTTTATATATTTTCAAGTGATAAGGCAGAGTCTAACTTTACGATGACTTCTCATTCAAAACTCATCTTAATTTTCTCCATTCTGTGCTTTCCAGAACCATAGGTGTAATCTATTTAATGTTGGAAGTCAAGCAATTATTTCCAAAAATTACTTACTTTTTTGCACATTACGCTCTATTTAGTTGATTTTAACAGCTTTGTGGTTATTCGCTCGCAAAGTTTAAAGGTCTCGAAAGTATCGAAATAATCAAGTAACGTTAATCAAAAAGCTTTTATATCAGTTTACGACACTAGAAGGAGTTCCTAACAGTTTTTGATTATGAAATAACATAGAGCGATCTTTAAAATTCCAGCAACTTTCAAACAAAATAATATTACATCACCCAAACTTAATACCATGGCCAGAGAAGTGCATTATGCACGCATTTTACACTCATTTCTATTCTGAGAACGCAATTTAGCATTGCGACCCAACAAGTTGAATACTGCATATTGCATTAAATTCATTATTCAGCGTCAAAGAACTGTTCAAAAACTTCAAAGAGCAAGTAGAAGTTTTTTTCAACTTCACAGGTGACAGTTTAGTAAAAAAACTCGCCATCTAGCATAAATTTATCAAAGCCATTAAGCTTAAGTACTTCAGCGTCTTTTATATGTTGGAGGTCTATTTGAAAGGAAAATCTCCCAATTTGGAATCCCATAAGTTTGACTCAATGATACTTTTCTGTGATACAAATTTATTGTGAAAATTCATCTTAGTTTTGAAGGTCCATTTAAGGGCTAATTCTCCAGCATGGTATTCCTGAAGTTAGGCATGTTTTATTTTTTCCCTTGTTATATTAGCCTACCGGTACTCTTAAAATTTGATATGCCTAGCTGAAGTACTTGGTTGGTAAAGACTTTAAATTTTTAAGGGGCCTATTTGGCATCGTATCCTCAAAGTGGCCCCTCCAAATTTTAGTACCTTTGTAATTGTAACTACATTTTATTAATCTTTAGTCTTTGACCTATATTAACCTATCCAATAAATTTAATTTGTTTGGCTTTTGTGGTTAATACGGGGAGGCCCCTACGCAATTGGAGGGTACCTGTAAAATGACATCCCCAAATTTTTTCATATTATATTTTTACCTGTCTTAAAATTTTCATTTGTCTAGCTTAAGTGGTTAAAAATTTTGAAGGACCCGTTTGAGGAGGACTCCTCAATTGTGGTACTCCCAAAATTGGTCATACATTCTTTTCTTTCAATTTATCTATCCAGAAAATTTAATGTTTCTAGTATGAGTGACTGAAAATTTTTAATTTGGACGACCTGCTTGAGGAGGACCCCCAGTTGTTGTAGCCCAATTTTTGTTATATATTTTTCGCAATGATTTTAGATTTACTGATTCTAGTAGGTGGATGTTCTTATTTTACCAATTCTGAAAATTTTATGTGTGTAGCTTTATTGTTTAAAATTTTTGAATTTTGGAAGGCTTTTTTGAGAAAAAAAATTTTTTTTGTTACTTATACCTTGCCCGTCTGGTTACTGTCTAGCACCAAAGCTAGCCATTGACTTTTAATAGACTTAGCAAAGTACTGATTTTGATAGACTGTACAATGTGCATGCTGTTGCTATTGTTTTAGTTTGATGGTTAAAACATAAGTTACTAATTCATCGCCTAGCCAGGACGGTGTTGATCTTGTTTCTTTTTTAACTCGTGGTAGTTGAAAAAATTAAATAATTTCGAAAATATGCATGCAAAATTTGACGTATTGCTCAGATACAAGGTAAGTTAATTATTAAACTCGGTCTTTTTGTCAAACGAAACGTTTCATTTCTCGAAAAAAGGTCAATAGATGGTGCAACCGGCCTAAACTACTGAATGTTTAGCTCAACAGAGCATTTTTTCAACATTAAGCTTCATCGTTGGTAGTGCTCTAAATGTTGTGCTGTTGCGGGATTCTTGAATAGATTCTGAAATTCTGTTATGTTATGTTGAAACGTCGATATTTTATTTTCAAAATTATGGTTGAGTTCTAGGTTTTATCTTCTGTTTTGCGGCAGGATCAACGACAAGTGAAACGCGACGAGGGGCTAGCTTTTGCACGAAAGCACAGTATGCTGTTTATCGAAGCAAGTGCGAAGACGAAAGACGGCGTAGAATGTGCATTTGAGGAACTCGTTGAAAAAGTTATTCAAACCCCCGGCCTATGGGAGACGGAACAAGGACGCTCGCGTAACACCGGGCTCAATTTAAAAGAACAATCTGCCGGTTATTGTTCTTGCTAATTTTTCTTACCTTTTCGTATGCTAATTTATTTGCTATGGTGTATCGGCACTTTCCACTCGCCGAGTTTCACACATCTAAATTTCAGGGCAGAAAGGTCTTCATTCGGTAAAATAAAAACTGGACCAGATGAAATAGCACCTGATCCAACTATGGTAGTTAATTCAACCTCTCTTCTAAATCCAGGCAAACACTTGTAAATGTCTCTTTTTCGGCCAATAACCGAGCTGGTTTAATTTGCGATTGCAATTTAGTACCAAAAAGCTTATAATTTAGACTGCTAAATTTGCAGAAAATTGTAAAAGCACAATTTGACGCTCTTGGAAAGAAACAGTATTTTTCCTCGCTAAGTTTCGGAATTGAATTAGCAATGCATAAGATTTTGAATTTTCAGAACCAGATCAAATGCTTGAAGTAAAACTTGAGTACAAGTTTAGCTGATCAAATTCAGTTTGTCTAAGCTAAACTATCCTTGATTGTTAGCTCCATGCGAGCGTGCAATTGTTTTTTGTGCTTGAATTTTGTTGCCTTTTATCGTGTTATTTGTTATGCTATCGTTTTCTTACAGGCTGTCAAGTGTGTCATTATTGCATTTTTGTTTCATTATTTTTTTTTCTATTTCATTATTTTGGAACCGTAGTCATTATTTTCGAAATAATCTACTAATAGTTTTTGAGATCACTCTATAAATTGCAATAAATCGTGACTCATTAGAATAAAGACTTTTTTTTTTGGAGATCACTTAAAAAATCTCGCAAAAAGTACACAAAGACTGTTTTTGACTTGTCTTCAGTTTTTTGGATTTCTTCAACTGTCCCGGTTTTCTGTTTAAAAAATATGATAAGTCTAATTGTAAGATACTTGAAAATTGTCATTATTTTATGTTCAGCAGTCATTTTTTATTCTTTTTTTTTAATTCAGCTACTTGACAGCCTGTGTATAGTAATCATAGTTTTGTGAGCAGATGTTTATTTTTGTTAGTTTTATGGAGTTGATAAAGAACAAGTTTCAAACCTTCGCAACGGCTACTTTCTTGAGTTAATTCATCTTCAGTTTGCTATGACGTTTCCTCTACTTTCCGATTGAAAAATCCATGGTTAGATAGACGGTAACTATGCCACAGCAAACATTTTTTCGAAAATTTTGTTTTTCAATTTTTTTTTTCTGAAGCGCAGCGCAACTTCCGCAACAAACTTTTTGATTGAGTTTAAGCACAACGTAACTCCGCATTGCGGAACCATATTTTCGTATCCAGTAAGAGTGCTACGTAGCTTCCGCAACCAAGTTCACAAAACACAATGCAAATTCCGCGTTTTTGTGACTTTAGATTTTAAAGGAGCAAGTAATTTGCTGAAGAAGATTGGTATTTGACAATTATACAATTGAAATCAAGGAAAGTTTAGTTCAAAGTAAAAAATTGCGCTGTTACGCGAAAGAAAAAATTGAAAGCACAACGCAATTAATCCGCAACGCAACTTTCGCAATTGCAGAGGTTGCGCTTATAAATTGCGCTTTGTCCAGTATTGGTCACACAGCACGTCAGAAAAACTTTAACTTTTAAAAGAAATTTTTAACTGGTCAGTGAACGCACTTTTTTTTGACAGGTAGTAATCGACGTTTTTAACTACTCCACTTTTTTATCTGACATTTCATGTAACAGTTATTTTGGCATAACTTCATGTTATTTTGTTTTAAACACAGTGTTCTTTATCGTGTTTTGCCGGACCATTCTACTGATGTGCTTGAACTATCCTTGTTCTCTGCTGTCGCCATTGATTAAAGGTTGGCAGAGCTCAATGATAGATACATTGAACGGAAATAGGAAACAGTTAGGTACTGAAATATTTGCGACTCATTAGTGGACCATCAGCGCTAAATTGCATTAGCATTTTTTATGCTGCACCTGATGAAATTTTCGGAGCTTTAAAAAATAAGCGAGTTTCCTCTCAGTGATTTGTTATGTATTATGATGAACACAAGTGTAATGGCCTAACGGGGTTTCCGATCAACATTAGTCGTAACAATCTTTATAGATGAACCGCCAGTTGTTGTTTGGTAGTACCGCTCATTACTTCACACGATTTGCTCGGAAATAAATTTTCACCTTTGCGGATAAATGCTATATTAAAATGTTTTATTGGTTGTAATTTTGTCATCATAAAATCGTTGCTGTATGTCCCATGTTTTTTTTGTAGTTACAAGAAATTGATTTTTCAAAAGTTGATGTTTCATACGTCAATAGTACGAAGTCTGGTGCTGTTAGGCCCACTATGTATGTTTTGTTCTGTCTTTAAAACTTCTTTTTTGTTGGAAAAAACATTTTAAAACAACTTTGACATTTCAACAATTTGTTTCGTTTATATTTTCTTTGTGATGTAATTTTATCAAACTTCGAATGACATGTTGTTGGTATCTTTTGCTAGATCGTTAGTATTTATCAATCTGATGGTTCTTTAATGGCTTTACCCTGCCAGCAGCATACACAGTACAAGATAACAGCCATTAGAAAAGCTTGTGGTAGAGCAACACTTGTACTTAGCTTATTATTTGCTTATTAAGCGCCGAAGGTCCTGCGTTTATCTAAAAGCGAACTTTATTTTGTGCCTGATTAGAGTAAATACGACAGCAAATAAAAGACCAAAAAGTAACTCCGATTAGTCGTCAAATCTATCAAGCGGAAGTGTGGGAACACAAGATGTTATTACTACCAGGGTCGGTCCCACCCCGACGTCTGGACCAGAGGTCTTATACCAACGTCCCGCAGCCTCAATGTGGTGGTGTCGTTTTGTACCCGAATGTGGAGCGGGGTGAACTTTCCCGAGGAGTTGGAAGGACAGTGTCCCAAACTTTTCTGGAAAACGCAAGTTCGATTTCGTAAATATCGGTCAACACTATTGCTTCATCTTTATAACCTGGCTTGTGGCTACTCGCTATGCCTTGAGGGTTTGCAACTCAACATCAACCACACCATCTGGATGAAGCCCGATACGGTCAACTCATAGTTGTTTTCGATGTTAGCAAAGCAAAACATATTTTTAAAATACACTTGCTAAAGATATTTTTGTTAGTTTTGGATCAAAACAACAATGAGTTGAGGTCATCTGTGATGTGTTTTTTTGAGGGAGGGTGCAAGTCTTGGTAAAGCACAGCTTTCATACTCGTTTTTTATCACGTAACTCTGCGTTTTTAAATCTTTTTTATTTCGCTTTAGTTCTTTCGTCATACGGCCTGGCATTTGTCGACTTCTTGCTTGTACTGACGTGATTATTTTGTAAACTACTAAATTTGTCGTGCTGCTAAAAAAATTTGATCTAAATTTTTTTGGAAAATTTGGTCGCTGGCTGGTTATAGTCAGTACTTAAATTGTAAAATTTTGCATGGGGGGACGCTTTTGCAGCCTTGACTGAACCTTAGTGAAAATTACATAAATCCGACGACGAAATTTAATCACAATCAAAAAAGATAAAAGTCTTCGCCGAGAGTCTAAAATCTGATGTGTTTTTTCGACGTAAATTAGGTGAAGACCAAAAAAAGGTCTTCGCCGAGACCTGAAGTGTTTTTTCTCCTGAATCACTATTACCGCGGAATTTGGTGCTATATTCGACCGGACTTTGTAGGTCTGTTTCCTCTCAACCAGCGCTCTAATCTCGAAGGTGGGACGCGTCCCCCCTACAATTTCAGTACTGGTTATAGCTGTAGAATAAACTTGTGGAAATCCTGAATGCGTGTGGTAAAAGAAGTTTAAGGCCAAAACGCGTAGCCAGGATTTCGCAAAGGGGAGGGGGGCTTTTTTGGAAGTTTGATTCAACCGTAAACGAACTTGACCCAATTTTCAATAAAAATTAAGTGATCTATAAAAAGGTCTTCGCCGAAATTCAAACGCTTATTCTATTTTTATCCGGCCAAAAACAGGAGATCTCAAAAAGAAAAGGTCTTCACCGACTTTGGGTGAGCTCCAGAACCAAAAAACTCCACTATTCTGGTCCAAATGACGGCAAGTCCTTCACAGCTTCGGCTCCCAAATCCCTTTGGTGGGGGGGGGCTGTTTTCATTTTTGGAGCAAAAATCGGCATCAAAAGCACTAAAAACGTGCTATTTTGCATACTTTTCAGGCCAATGTGGGGGGCTCGAGCCTCCCTGGCTACGCTACTGTTAAGGCCACTGTTCATTTGTGAACTTGCGCTTTCTTTGATGAGGCACAAATACTTAAATAATTTAATTATCTCTTAGTTGATACTAACTTCAAGTTTTGATTAAAATATGAAGAGTATACCAGGGATATCAAAATCCCTGATTAATCCATTGTCAATGCCACTTTGTTGCTTCACTTCTTACCAATAGAATATATTTTTCACAAACATCTTTTCTCACACTTGAAATCGGTGATGGTTTGTTTTCCGAAGTATGATTTTCGTGCACTGCGTAATTACCTATGCAAACAAGAGCTACGGTTTCATCAAACATGGTTGCAAAAGAATCCAGACAGAATGGTTCACCGGGTGGGACAAGGCCACCTTGCCTTTACATACAATTCTTTTGATTTGTCAGACTCGCTATTACGATCAGTAAAGTCTAAACGAATTGCCAGGATTCAACGGAAAGTAACGTTGCATGATTTTAGAAAAGGTAGCAGCAATGCATGTCAGGTCAGAAATCGAACCCGAAATCAGCAACCTTTCGATTAGCAACGCGTCCAACTGCATCAATGTTCCATCGTCTGCGCTTACCCCTAAAATTGTGTGGGTGGGCCAAAACGGCGGGACAAATTATCCGGACGGCTCGAACCTGACCATTGTTTTTTCGCTACGCGGCCAGTTAAAAGGTCACAGTAGGACGGCTTTACCTTACTTTGACCGGTACCCCTTTCTACACCTCCTAGTCCTGTCATTAGTAGTTTTTGGTAATGTTCACCCTAATCTGGGCCCCTCCAGCTTGACCCCACGGATCACAGCTTCCGTTACCCCTTCTCCATCTGTGTGCGTGAGATCGGTGTAGGGATTCATTTAATCCTCCAGATGGGCCCATTTCTCCCTGTCGTGGTGACTTCAGGGCAATCTGGCAGCCTTATGGGCTGGATCTGCTCCTACAAACCAATGCTCTCCTACTGCGCTCCTCTCACCGTATTCCCCTCACCTGTTTCGCTCTACCACTCTTAGGCTTATACCTCCTGCTGGTTCGGACAATTCTCTCCCTCCACTCTTAAAGACCCTCTTTCTGCTCCTTACATCTACACAACATACTAACATCCACACACCTCCTACCACCACACTCCGTCGCCTTCCCAACACACCCCTTTCAATATCTTCGAATCCTTTAATCGAATGCTGGCGGCCTCTTCTCCCTTAGTCTTGCCAAACTCATCTCATTTCTCTTTCAAGGTCTTTTCGCAACTCTTCCTGTCGCTATTAGTTTTGTGCTGTGTTTTGGTGTGTTTGTTATTTAATCACAAAAATTGGTACCACCTAGTTTTTCTTCGAAAGACTCGCCAGCTACAGGGATTTCCGAAGCACCGGATTTTCATCTTTTTGTTCTGATCGATTCTTCTTGATCGATATAGAAAATCCCGGTGGAGGAGTTTTCACTCTTCTTCCATCAGATCTGACCGTTTCTTCTGTCTCCTCTGGACCCATTTTCCGACCATCTTTGTGTTAGAATCCATTCTCCAATCCAGTTGCAAAATATCAACCAGTATCTGAAGCACTTTGTTATTGTGCAACCTCTTTGCTATTGTAAGTGTCAAAACGACGTGTCCCAATGCGGTCGACCTGCTCTGTTGACAACCTATCGAGTTACTCTCCGGGTTAAGTTATTAATCCATATACCGGTATCCAAGTGCACTTTCACTTGTGGCTACGTTGGAGTTGATGCTACACTATTACTACGTTTACTTTCATTAATTACGCCGCCATTGAGTAGCATACTTTTGGAGTAAAGTTAGTTTTTGCAGAAATGGATTACCCGCAAATAACTTAAAGTGCATACAAACAATTTTTTGTATTGGCTGCACCCGACGCGTAACCACGGTTATGATAAGAAAAAGCTTTGAGCTCAAAGACAGACCAATTTTCCCTCTTGAAAAATGGCTCTGGTGAAAGTGAAGTCTTTGAGTAAACGAATGAATCTCCAATGTTTCATAGACAGAGTTTTGGAGGCAGAGCCAGTGCTGCCGTCGAGAAAATACAGACTCTGCTTACACACTTAATTTCACAGGATAGCCTCTTGTAGGTTGCCACCTGCTAAACAACACCGACTTCTTCTACTCGTCACTTATTAACAATGGTTCCGCACCAAAAATTCTGTCGAAGATTAGTTAGACCAAACCTCAGTCAAGACCTTTTTTTGGTCTTAACCCTGCGGTTAAAAATTGACACTGTTTACCGAGCCTGTTCTGAGTTTCTAAAGTTTCCGGAGCCTACCCACTTATTTATTTAGAACGTCTGCATAAGGCAAAGCCCCAAGCCTGGGTGGGCGATTTTTGTAATTTATCGGAAAAAATAGCTATTTGAAGGCTATTTAATTTACAGACACCCTAAACAGAAAAAAGCGATTTTTGTAATTTATCGGAAAAAATAGCTATTTGAAGGCTATTTAATTTACAGACACCCTAAACAGAAATTATCAGAGTTTTGAATCAACCATTGAAAAATTGAATAGTAGAAAATTGATGTATTATATCGGAGGAGACTTCAACGCAGATTTGTTGAAAAGTAACTCTGATATCAATATTAAAGATTTCATGAATTTAACATATAGCTTAGGCTGCATTCCCTTAATTACACACCCGACAAGAATAACCACTACAAGCTCAACTCTTTTAGATCATGTTTATACAAACAATGTAGTGGGTGAACACAAAAGTTTTATTCTGGTGGAAGATGTAAGTGATCACCTGCCAGTAATGGTGTGTTCTAATTTAAGCCTGCCCAAGAGTGAAAAATCAACTGTCACCCTAATTCGTGATACAAAAAATTTTGAAGTAGAAAAATTTCTAGACAAATTAACTGAAGGAATGGAGCTATTACGTGATATCAAAGAGGAATGCATTGACAACTACACTGAAAAGTTTATTGACATTTTTCATAAGACTTTAAACATACATGCACCATTACGAAAACAAAGCAGAAAGGAAACAAAACTAAAAAACAAACCATGGTTATCCAAAGGAATCCTTATATCAATCCAGAAAAAAAATTTATTGTACAAAAGAGCCCTTAAATTAAATGACAGTAATACATGGGCACAATACAAAGTCTATAGAAATAAACTGACTCATATTAAGGAATATGCAAAACGACTTTACATTAAAAATTTAGTGAATGATAATAAGCATGACACCTCGTCGCTTTGGGAAATTATAAATAAAATTATTCACTTGAAAAATGTGAAAAAAAATAACATTCCTAATAAAATGTATGCTTCCAAAAGTGAAAGTGCACAAGGTCCACAGGCCATCAGTAACTTGTTCAATAAATATTTCATAGAGATAGGAGTTAACCTTGATCTACAATCGAAACACCAGCTATAATTGATGGCAAATTTAATGCCACATCTTTGATTCAGAGTAGTTGCAATTCGTTTTTTCTAGAACCAATAGTTGAAGAAGAAGTAGTGAATTACATCAGAGCTATGAATCCATCAAAAAGTACCGGAAGACATGGAATTCCTGCAAAGTATATAAAATGTCAGGCTCTGTTATAGCTCCAGTTCTAACTGACATTTTTAATGCATGCATATCAACAGGATATTTTCCAAAAGTGTTAAAAACCGCTGAAGTTGTTCCAATTTTCAAAAAAAGCGAAAGAGAGTTATGCAGTAATTATCGCCCTATTTCTATTTTAAGTCCTTTTGCCAAACTTTTTGAAAAGTGTCTGCTTGATCAACTAAACAATTATTTTGTGAGCAATAATTTGATTAGTCCAAACCAGTATGGTTTTAAGAAAAATTGCTCAACAAATGAAGCTGTTTTAGATATTTACAATAAGCTACTTGACAATATGGATAAAAAGCTCATTACATGTTCTATTTTCTTAGATTTAAGAAAAGCATACGATACCATCAATCACACAATACTGATCAAGAAACTAGAGAAGTATGGAATTAGAGGATTACCATTACAGTTACTAGCAAATAGCAAGTTACCTGACTGACCGTCAACAGTATACAATTGTAAATCAATATAAATCCATGTCAAGAGATGTTATTTGCGGTATTCCTCAGGGATCAACTCTAGGTCCGCTGTTATTTAATATTTACATCAATGATCTATCACTTGCCTCAAATTCCACAATTCATCTTTTTGCTGATGATACAAGCCTTACTCTCTCCCATTCTAATGTTTCAACACTGCAACAAAATATTAATGATGAATTAGTCAAGGTAAGCAATTGGTTCAAGGTGAATAAATTATCAATTAACTTTAATAAAACTGAGTTTATGGTAGTGACAACAAAACAAAATAAACCTGAACTCAAAGTATCAATAGATAATAATCCAATCAAGCAATCACATCACATAAAGTATCTAGGTGTTCTCATAGACGACAATCAAAACTGGAAACAACAAATCAAGGAACAATGTTCAAAGGTAGCAAGGGGATCTTGGGCCCTTAATCAATTAAAACACTTTGTAGATGAGCAAGCCTTAAGATCTGTTTACCACTGCCTCATATACTCTCATCTACAATACTGCATAAGTAGTTGGGGGACTGCTTCAAAATCAACATTAGCACCTCTCTTTATCCTGCAAAAAAGAAGCATCACATTGTTAACTGGAAGTGGATATCGTGAGCATACTAATCCTTTGTTCTATCGAGCTAAATGCTTAAAACTCAAGGATATTTACTCTCTGGAAACTGCAAAGCTAATGTACAAAATTCACAATAATGTACTATCTTTTGCAAATTCAGATAAGTTTAACCTAATAAAAAATTGCTATACACATAAGACAAGATTGAGCCACAAAAACAACTTCTTTCTTCCAAGAACTAGAACAAGATTAGGGCAAAAGTCTCTATCATTCGCAGGAATTAAAGTTTGGAATGAAATTCCAAGCAGTACGAAAGAAGTTTCATTCTACAGATTTAAAAAAGCTGTTAAAGCTCATTTTTTATCAAACTATGAAACCGATACAAGCTAGAATAACAGCTTTCTATCAGCAATGCAGTAGTAATTACAGGAATCATAGTTGCATATTTATGCTTTAGTTCAACAATAACCTATTCTATTGCTTGAATAACATGAGTTTGGTGCATTCATCTATCACACATTTATTACAATACGTCATCTCTCATTTTGATGTGCCCATTGAATTATTAGTAATTTTGCAATAACTGACTGAGGTTGATATATACTGGTATTGGAAATTGTACCAGTACTAATGACATATTGCCAAACAATACAAAACAAAGCAAGGAGGTTTTTTTTCACTCCAATTGCCCACTTTAAATTCTATAAAACATAAATAAGCATTATTAACTTTATTAATTTTATTTCCATCCAATCTGTAGTTACAGCATTTTTATTTTTTAGTATGCTTAGAGTCAGAACAATTCTAATGTTGTCTTGCATTTTCTTTACATGGTGACTGTGAGTTTTGTGTATACACTGTACAAAATGTACATATCTTTGCAACACTTTGTTTTAGTTTTGCGTAAAATTTTTTATCATAGAAAGTAGCAGACTGAGAAAATCTAGAGGCTGTTTTTTTTTTAACCTTAACTTGGTGAGGTGGCAGTAGACTTAGATGACCTTTCGGTCCTTCGCTGTCTCCTCACCAAGTGACTAAATATCGCTTTGACTCTGCAAGTTTGTGTGTTGGTTTTAAAGAAATTGCATATTTCGATGCTTTGGTGATAGACCTAGAGGAAGTTGCAGTTTTTTTTCTTGTGATATGACGTCACTTGGTAAATAAATAAATATGATGATGATGATGATTTCGGAAAGCCTTAAAATTGGAAATTTCCCCTTATCTTAATAACTTCAAATTTTCAGTAATTAGTTATGAATCAGTTGGACCAAAAGCCGAGTTAATTCAAGGTTAAAAAAATCTTTTCACAGAAGAGATTTAATACAAAAAACCGAGAGGATAAAAAAGGGTTAAACACCTGCCTGAAACAAGCTCAGCTCTCACTTCTTTCTCTTTTCAAGATCCTGGTATTCACACACTTTCCCCCTTAGTTGAAAACTACTAACCAGCCACCATCATCCCCTGGCTCATCTCAAGAATTTTTATTTTTTTTAAATAACTTAATTTTAGGCCTATTTTGATAAAACTTAATGCTTTTAAAACGTGGCATAGAAATAACTAGCAATGCAAAAACAGGATTAAACTGGTTGCAAAAATGGCTCAGTGAGAGGTGGCTTATGGTAAAATATTAGATTTACAAGCTGGCAAATCATAAAACCCCACAGTTTAAAAACCTTACAAGAGTAATCTGTTTCGTCTACATTTTATAAAGATTATTGGGGGCTGGCTAAAGAAAGGAGAATTGAGAGAAGTGATTGTAATTAACTACACTGCGACTGAACAGCCACCTGCTCCTGAGCTTTTATGATGAAAGCTATGTTCAGCATTTTTAAACAAACGATCAAATTTAATGCTTAGTTTTGGCCGTTTTTCAAAGTTTTTGCTGATTTGTAATTTTTTTTGGGCAAATTAGCTCTCCCCCCAAATAAATGTTACAAAAAATGCTTTAAATTAATATTAGTCCATTCCAGTGCAAAAGACAGTTTCCGAAGTGCTAAAAAACGTGGTATTTTTCTTATTCTGCGTTTTGGTCGACATGCCATGGGGGGGGGGGGGCTATAGACTCCCTCCGCTTCTGGTAATTACAGTTTATTTGCCAAGTTTCCTTGGCCAGAAAACAGCAAAAGAACCTTGCGATTTTCAAGCTAAGCTGCCACTTGCCCACCTGTCTAGCACACACGGCGTAGGCTTTACATTTGTCCCTTTTTATTGCTGAACGTTAACGCAGGGAAGCAGTAAATGCCAAATTTTAGTCTTTGGTTTGACCCGACCAGGAATCGAACACGAGTCTATCGCTTCAATAGCAGACGTTCTATCTACTTGACCACTGATCGATGAAGACCAGAGATGGAGCCGAGGACCCAACGTTCGACGCCAAGGCCAACGACTTACAAAAAAAAATCGGAGGCCAAGGACCGACCCTCACGAGGCCAAAAAGAAGAATGATCGAGGCCAAGGAACTAGGACACAATTTTTGTGAATTATGGTCGGAAACTTTTGTATTATTTTTAAGCGTGAAAGATAGTCCATTTCGTTGAATTTTTGATGATAATTCGAACATAGTAGGCCAGTTTCGAAAAATAATGAATGTCATTTTGAAGTTTTACGTGGTAGCAGGAACGTTGAATACGTTCCGTAGATGCGGTATCGTGGTAACGAAATAACTAAGGTCGTTACTCGTGAATCGGAATAACATATACTCTAAACATGAAAACGTCAATTTTAAGATTTAACTTTATCAGTTATGGACCTGAAGCAAATGTCCACCGATTATGAATCCCCAATTTCCCACTTTGCAGTAGTTTAAGTTTTACACACAAACTTTGTTGTTTGGTTAAAAAGCTTTTCTACAAATTTGTTTAAACATTAAGTTATCATTGTTTTAAAATAATACTTGGCGACTACGTATATCATGTAATAAAATCATTGCAAAATAGCCTCTGAGTGCAAATTTTAGGATTTTAAAATGAATTGAGGTAACGTATCCGGTAATTATAAGCTCAAGTCTTTGGAAAAAAACAAGGTCTGAGGGCGAGGACGGAGTCCTCATGCCTCGTTGAACAATTTTACCAATTTTTGTAACTTTTTAAGAGATTACACAATTAGATTTTCAAAGCGATTTGAAAAACGAAAATACTTAGAAAAACTTGTTTTCCCATATTTTTTTTTTTCTTAATTCTGAGCCAATCTTTTCTTTACGTTACAGTGCACGAGATGTTTCTCTATAGTCTCGCATCTACTGCATTTGCTTATCAATGAATGAGCGTGTACGTTTCGATAACCTAATGGTCCCACCAGGGTGGTAATAAGGAGGAATACGATGAAGACATTTGGCCCGGGGCCCCCCTCTCAAAACGCTCACAATTGCAGAAATTTAAAAATATTAAATCATTATATTTTTCTAAAAATGCCTAAATTTTCCGCGCGAGCGTCGCCTCCACATCTTCATAACGTCGTGTAAAAAGCTGATTGAGAGCAAGCATTCGAACAGTTACGGTTACACAGAGCTGGACAGCGCTGTTTCGAGCTTTTAGCTATCATCAGCAGCCCTCAGCATATCTGTATAACCAAAGGTATTCCCCAGCTGGACAAACCTCTCGGCCAAACCTTAAGGGCTTGTACAGTGGCAGAGACTTTTTAGGAAACAATTTTTCGGGAAAGCCTCAGCCACTGCACAAGCCCTTAAGGTTTGTCCAGTTTGGCCGAGAGGTATGTCCAGCTGGGGAATACCTTTGGTAAGATATGCTGAGGGCTGCTGATGACAGCTAAAAGCTCGAAACAGCGCTGTCCAGCTTTGGTAAGATATGCTGAGGGCTGCTGATGACAGCTAAAAGCTCGAAACAGCGCTGTCCAGCTCTGTGCATCAATGACTCGAGCTGCTTGCGGCTGCAGGGTTATTGGTTAAACTGAACACCTAACTGCCACTGGAAGTTGTTCTGACTTCCCAGGAGTCGACCACGAAGGACGTCAAGCTTGTACATTAATAATAGTTACATTTAATTTCGCACTCGCTTTATAATTTCACACTTATGATCCTGGATGGTTTCGGTGCCTTGCTGTTTGTACCACCCGCACCGGAAACTATTAGCAAAAAAAACAACTAACTATTCTACACAGCCTTCTGCCCCTTTTTCTCCGATTAGAGCTTCCACGCAATACCATTTAAAATAAGATTACAATGACTAGGCTTATCACATTATATTATTTTTCAAATAAAAAAACGAATTGACAAGCTATAGAAGTTAGGCTATTTTTTGCTGGGTTATTTTCCTTTTCAACTAATCAAAAAATAATGCTGTCCTTGAGCCGAGGACAGAGCATTTTCGAGGACTTGCAGGCGTCGAGGCCAAGAACAAAAGTGTCCTCGAGAACTCCACCTCTGGTAAAGACATCGTTTTACTACCACCCTGATCGCATGATTTGGGATCAACCTACACCCTGGTCATATAGTTGTGTCCTTGACTTGACGATGATTATCTCTGCTTAAAGGCTTCAGAGCAGTAAATTTACGAAGAAAGTAGTCAACCAGAAAACTCGAAAAACAATCAACTTTTAGCAAGCGCGGATTCGTCGACAAGATACCACTATCGTCAATTTCTTGTAAACAGGAGGATAAAAATGGATTAAGCGAACATTATTACTTGATTTTGAATCATTTAAAATGCTTCGCTATAACCAAAAGTGCACGACTTTCAATCGAATTAAATCAATCACAAAATTTATTGAGCCAAACTAAAACTCCAAACCAGAAAAGTATTACTACAAAATTACAAGCAGAAAATTCAAACAAAAAAAACATAAATTTACATTAGGGTGAAGTGAAAAATAAAAATTTTTGAATTTAAAAAAGTGGTCTTGATATATGGCCCCAAATACCTTATGAAATACTTCTAGTGCAATTTTGAGTTCTTGCACCCTCTAGTGGTTGTGCAATTTGATCGAACGAGCTTAAAATAGTCAATTTTGCCATATCTCACTAACCACAAATGCTAGAAAACTATTTTTTAGCTTAAAAGTTGCAGAAACAGCACATTTATATCTCCACTAAAAAGAACTTTGCCATAAAAACGTACAGGAAAAAAGTTACAGTCAAATTATTGATTACAGATTTGCTGATTATTGATAAGTTTTCCATGCTCAACTTCAAATCCATTGCAATTCACGCTGGCATTGAAAATAAGCCAGATGAAGTTTAAATTCATGTATTGTATATTTGCACTTTTAGTGTGCCATGCTGCTATATCAGCTTAAAATAGTTTCTTGAATGGCAATTAGCCTTACACAACTGGGCAATGTCGAGCATAGTATAGTAACAAATATTGGAAGTTTCATGTCATAGCATCATCCAGTATTGGTTCGCTCTTGCATCATCATTTTATTTATGCTGAACTTGAGGAATTATATCTAGTTAATTCAAAAAAAGTTTTGATTGTACAGTTTAATTCAAAAATACTGAAAGATACAAAAGTACAAAATTAGAAAAATAGGAATTAAAAAAGCAATTAGTAATTCGAAAAGCTACAGTTCTAAAAGGAAGAAAATTTGGCAATTTATTAAATGAACAATTTGATACCATTGTTTATTGTATTGTAGATTCAATATATACTGTACTCGATGGCATAAATTTCGTTGTTTCTGAAGCAGCATGCTAATTAGAAAAAATCCATGTCTAATGTTGTAAAAAGTTGTGCGATGGAAAAATTTTTCAAAGTTCTGATAATTTTCCTCCAAGGTTGCTGCTAACCAAGAGACAAGTGATTTGAGGGCTTGCTCAACTTTAATCACTTCAGGAAGTTGGATACAGCTCGAATTGTTGCAAAAGAACAGATGGATTTGGTGTAAAGTTTCGTTCATGAGCTGAGTATTGCACAAAGCATCCATCAACTAATGCTAAACTTCAGTGGTTTAACTAGATATCCAAAAAAATCTAAAACATCAGATCAATACAAAGAGCTTGAAACGGATTTCTTGCACGATGCTGATAACCTCTTGATACTTTTTGCTACGATAACAAACAAAGAAAGCCATATGAAAGTATATATGGCTTGAGAATAACATTTAATGATCAAGCTTTTTTTGAAGATCACAAAGCAGAGCCCAAGGCTACAAGCCTGGTTGAAAAATTTCTCCACCATACAACCTTTCACAAGTAACGTTGAACTTGAATCTTTTTCTAGTTAGCATGCTGCTTCAGAAACAACGAAATTTATGCCATCGAGTACAGTATATATTGAATCTACAATACAATAAACATTGGTATCAAATTGTTCATTTAATAAATTGCCAAATTTTCTTCCTTTTAGAACTGTAGCTTTTCGAATTACTAATTGCTTTTTTAATTCCTATTTTTCTAATTTTGTACTTTTGTATCTTTCAGTGTTTTTGAATTAAACTGTACAATCAAAACTTTTTTTGAATTAACTAGATATAATTCCTCAAGTTCAGCATAAATAAAATGATGATGCAAGAGCGAACCAATACTGGATGATGCTATGACATGAAACTTCCAATATTTGTTACTATACTATGCTCGACATTGCCCAGTTGTGTAAGGCTAATTGCCATTCAAGAAACTATTTTAAGCTGATATAGCAGCATGGCACACTAAAAGTGCAAATATACAATACATGAATTTAAACTTCATCTGGCTTATTTTCAATGCCAGCGTGAATTGCAATGGATTTGAAGTTGAGCATGGAAAACTTATCAATAATCAGCAAATCTGTAATCAATAATTTGACTGTAACTTTTTTCCTGTACGTTTTTATGGCAAAGTTCTTTTTAGTGGAGATATAAATGTGCTGTTTCTGCAACTTTTAAGCTAAAAAATAGTTTTCTAGCATTTGTGGTTAGTGAGATATGGCAAAATTGACTATTTTAAGCTCGTTTGATCAAATTGCACAACCACTAGAGGGTACAAGAACTCAAAATTGCACTAGAAGTATTTCATATGGTATTTGGGGCCATACATCAAGACCACTTTTTTAAATTCAAAAATTTTTATTTTTCACTTCACCCTAATTTACATATTGCAAAGTTTGCCAAAAACAAAAAAAGTTTATGGATGAAGTAAATTATTCAAAACAACGGTGAACACCATAATACACAATCCACACAGGACGACTGGTAAAGTTTCATGTTTATAGAACCAGACGAAAACAATGATACGAGATTACGACCAACAGAATTTTTCTTTCATAGCACACAAAATATCAAAACAGTTTACTGTCAATCAACAGCTATAAACATATCTACACAAAAAATCCATGCAACATTCTGGCGCTTATCAATGTTATACCTCATACAAAATAATTATGCCGTCACACAAGTTTTAAGTGACTAGTTTACAAGACAGTAGGGATGAAACGACTCTAGTCACATTTTCGATGGCTATAGTCATGAGTCATATTTTATATTTCTATAGATCTTATTCAACGGTCTATCAATTTTGCATATTTTATTCGCAATTACGAGAGAATCAATATGTATATTTTTTTAATATGTTTACACTTCAAGAAGTAAATTTAATTTTGCAAGGAGATGAGTACAGTGCTCGGAGTTTGTACTCTGGAAGTGAGATTTCAAAATCACGATGGCAACCCTCGTGTAACAAGGTAGCCTGTTGTTAGAATTAGGGTTGGGTGTTGTCCGTAATTTTGTAAATTCAAGATGAAGCTGAACGCAAATGTTTTGAAGCGGCGCCTGAAGACAATGTGGCACCCAGCAACTGCCCGTCGGTTACGTTAGTTTATTTTTCTCTTACGTTACGAAAACCTTTTTGTTAGTCTGCTACAACTAGCCACGTTAGAGCAAAATTCAAAGCCGTAATAAACATCAGAATCGTATTGTATAGGCATAGGCAGACCACTATTTGGAAGTGCTATCTAATATTGGTTCCGGTATTAGACTAACAGTTGCCTAAGTAGCTGGATAACCTACAGATTGATTGGCCTTTCTTTGACTGTTAAACCTACTACCGGACACTCTTGCTTTTACACATAAGCTAATGTAGAGTAGGTAGGTTACAGGCATAGGCGTAGCCAGGAGTTTTGATGGGGGGGGGGTGGGTAAACCACAAATCCATAGGGGGGCACAAGTCCGTTAATCGTTAATCCGTTAAAAAGTTTTTTCAAGTTAACGGACTAAATTAACTTCCCTTAAGTTCTATTAACGGACTAAATTAACTTCCGCTAAGTTCTGTTAACGGACTAAATTAACTTCCGTTAAGTTCTGTTAACTTCCGTTAAGGTTTTTACGGTAAATATCTTGCACCATTCATTCATCGTACCGGTACAACCAGTTTGCACCGGTAACACTTGTTGCGTATTAGCACAAGTTTTTTTAGAAAGCAAAGAAAGGAGGTCTTTTTTGTGTCAAATAATAAGCTTCAGCCTCACTGGTCTATTAATTATCGCCGTTCACAATTTCTAAAGATTTTCCGATCCAGCTTCGTTAGTGCATTTGAAGGTATTTTCATCTTGAAATTAGATTAGACTGTAAAATGTAACTTCCAAAACACAAAAAGACCACCATAGCAATAAATATTTCCTTACAATCAGCTCAACTGCGCCAATACGTGTCCTAGAAGCGAAGATATGTAAATTACAAGCAAATATTAACGAATTAACGGACTTAATAAACTTCCGTTTATTAAATCTGAACATAACGAATTAACGTTAACGGAGGTGTGAAGTTTGTTAACGGACTAGTGGCTAACGAAGCTAACGTTTTGCATTAACTTGCCCACATATGCACAAATCACATGCAAAGACGTCATCAGAAATTTTCAAAGGATTTTTTTGGGGGCAAACATATCGTAAAATGAAAGATCTGAAGCCGTAGCCTGTTGGCACTTAACCAGGATTTTGGTAGAGAGGGCGAAAACTAATTGTTGAAAACTGAAAATTTCTAACTTAGGAGACGTATTGAGTAACCTACAAGGTGTGTTTGAAAAATAACGGGACTGGGTCTATAAAGGTTTTATTTTATTTCACAAGTAAATTTTACAACATGTCGCTTTTAAAGTAATCTGCTTGGGCTCGAATGCATTTTTCCAATCTCCTCTGCCACGCTTCCACGCACTCCTGGAAGGATTACTCTGGAATCGCTCGGAGTTCTCTCATCACGGTTGTTTTAATGGCTTTTAAATCTTGAAAACGAGTTCCTTTGATGACTTCTTTGAGTTTGGGAAACAAAAAGAAGTCATAAGGGGCCAGATCTTGAGAGTAGGGTGGTTGCTCCAGTACAACAAGGTTATTCTTGGCAAGAAACTTCCAAATTCCCAAGGCATTATGAGCTGGAGCATTGCCATGAGCAGCCATGACCTCGTTTCCCACAATTTTCTTCTTTTCTCCCTCACTGAGCGCATCAGACGTCGCAAAACGCTTTTGTAGACGTGCTGATTAATATTTTTGTAGACGAGCAGCCAAAATTGTCATGAGCAGCCAAAAGCAGCCATGACCTCGTTTCCCACTATTTTCTTCTTTTCTCCCTCACTGAGCGCATCAGACGTCGCAAAACGCTTTTGTAAACGTACTGATTAATAGTTTGGCCTAGTGGCAAGAAATCTGCGTGGGCAATTCCATGGACATCAAAAAAAGCGATCAGCATCACCTTGGTTTTGGACTTAAACACCTTCGCCTTTTTGGGTCTTGGTGACAATGCGCTCTTCGATTCAAGACTCTGCCATTTGGTGAGTGGATCGTATTCGAAGATCCATGACTCATCGCCAGTAACAACTCTTTTCAGCAAGTTGGGTTCAGTTTCGAGTTGCTCCAAAATGTCTTCACACACTTGCACACGCCGCTCCTTTTGTCCTTCATTCAGCAACTTTGGTACCATTTTTGCAGAGATCTTCCTCATCCCCAGATCTTCCGTAATGATCCTCCATACCCTCCCACTACTCATACCCAGCTCATCTGCTATCATTCTAACAGTAAGACGGCGATCGCTCCGCACCTTTTGTCTCACACGCTCAGTATTTTCATCTGTTCTGCTTGTGAATGGCCTCCCACTCCTGTGATCATCTTCCACCTCCTTTCTTCCCTCTTTGAAACTCCAGTGCCACACAAAAAGACGAGTTTTTGAGATTGTGTCATCACCATAGATTTCTTGAAGCAACTTTAGTGCTTCAGTTGGAGTTTTTCCAAGACGGACAAGAAATTTCAGGTTGATTCGTTGTTCGACGCTCATCCTTCGCACCAAACAAACAAAAAGCCAAAAATTCATAATTTTAGCAAAGTTTTACAAATCGGTCACAAAGAACATGCCTTGACAGAAAAACGTGCAAAAAGAATGTAGTTGTCACAGATTACTGAAATTTGGTTTTCGAAACCATAAGACATTGTGACACCATAGAAAGCAATGCTTTTTTCTCTGCGACAAAAGCTGTTCGCACAGCGCGCACACTCCCGTTACTTTTTAAACACACCTCGTAGTGTACTCAAACGTATCACAGACGGGGGTCTAGAGGCGGAGCCCCCGGCCGCCGGTGGCTATGGGGGTCTGGGGGCTCTACATTTTGCACGTGTTTACAGCCATTTGAAAGAACAAGATTTTTATTTCAAAGCCAATCGAAAAAATTTAATTGTTCAATCCTCCTTTTACTTGCAAATAAATTCCAAAACACCTATCTTGCATTATGGTGTACAATTTTAATTGTAAGTGATTTGGTCCATGTAGGGGAAGGCACATTGCCTCCTGCAATATTTAATCAGTAAATAGTCTACTCGAAGATTTTCCTAGGAGATTTTTGTTTTTTCATAAAGTTAACCAGTTATAGGAGTATAAGTACCGCCAGGGGCCCAGGCCCCCTCAATTCAAATTCAATAATTTGTTCAATGAGCATTTTCCCTAGCTATTTTTTTAAAAGTACTTTGTGCGTAAAAACTGGCGAGGTGGATGTGAATCGTTATTGAAAAATGGTACAATAGATGGTTACACTAACTAAGCATGTTATTCCTGAGCCAGAATTACACTGCGCAAGGCCCCTGGCAATTAGGGGTTTTGAAACATCTTCCTGCCAAATATAAGTGAAGACCAATAAAGTCGTACTATCTGAGGGCGGGGCCCTGGCACTGAGCTATATGGCAAATACGGCTCTGGTTATTGCATTACGTTCATAAATAGTTTAGATGAAGGCCTGAGGTAGCAACTTTTAGGACAAAACCCTTGATTTCACCCTGGTTATACGTTTAAGTTAGTTGGAAAAAATGAATTAAGGGGGTGCGCCACGTCTCCTGTAGTCAATATTATTTATTGTAAATTACTGTCGCACACGTGTACTGTTGCACGCAAAGATGATGAAAGAAACTTAAAATGAAGAAACAAAGTTTTTTTTTGTCAAATTTTTGTCATTGGTGGCATTTTAATTGAGGGGGCCCGGGTTTCCTGGGCCACCCCCCCGGCTACGCCTACGACTTTGAGATAAGATCGCACCCTTACGTTTTTTCAAAAAAAAAAAAATTTAAAGCAAAATTAAAATAACTTTTTTTTCAAAATGTGGAGGACTCGAGTTAAGTCAATTGACAAATTTTTGAAACGTCCAAGAATTGCATATTATTATGACTTTGACACGTGGCCGTCATTATTATCACTTACTTTTGTACGCGTAAATCCTAAATTAAAGAAACTGCAATTCCGGACAATGATAACATATTGGCTATGTTCTCATTATATTTATCATTGGTAGTATTTCAATTAGGGGGTTTGCATTACCGCCTGCATTATGGCATTAAGTTCATAATAACGTTAAACGAGGGCCTGAGATTGCAACGTTTAGGACAAAACTCTTAGATTTCTCACAGGTTTTGCATATGAATTGTTAAAATTTTGAATTAAGGGGCCCCGGGATCCTTGGTCGTCAGTCAGGGGCCCTGGTTGTCAGTTAGAGGCCCCGGGGCCTCCTGGTTGTTGGTTAGAGGCCCTGGGGCCCCCTATTTGTTACTTAGGGGCCTCGAGCCCCCTGTTAGTCAGTTAGGGGCTCCGGGGCCCAATGGTTCTTAGTTAGGGGCTCCGGGCCCCTGGTGGTTGGTTAGGGGCCCCCTAGTCGTTAGTTAGGGGCCCCAAGGCTCCCTCGTTGTCATTAATATTATTGATAATTACTGTTATGTGCGTAATTACTGAAATAAAACTGCAACAAAACATCGCTAGGCTATGTTGTCAGGATCTTTTATCATTGGTGGTATTTTAATTGGGGGCCCCCCTCGGCTACGCCTATGATTACAGGCTGCAGTACCAGCAGCGATGAGTTGAGAATAAAATGTTAGGCTTGATTATAGACTTTAATTAGACGACTAGAAACTGACAGTTTTGTCTTTTTTTCTTCACGGTTCATTTTTCTACAATATGCCGACTTGTGCAATCAGCGTATCATTTTTTTATCGGTTCGCGCTTAGAATATGTCTAATCAAATCAGTTGAATACTCGTAACCGCAAAAAAAAACTTCGCACAAAAAGCAAGTTTTTTTTCTTCAATGCTCTTCTTTCTTTCTCCGCACATCTGTTTCTAGTTTACTAAATAAAGAGTCCATGGTTTGATCAAAGTTTCTTACGTGACTTTAAAAAGATTTGACTCTTAGTCTTTGGTACCGTAGCTTGGTAGCCAGTGTTTGTAACCTAGTTTAAACGAACCCAATAAACATTAGGTTGTGTAATACACGAAGTGGTGTAAAAGTGGAGTGACTCTGTTCTTTTTTCCGATACCAAATTTCTCAAATATCTTTCATAAAATAGGGTTGTAAGACGTGATGTATAGGATTGTAAGACGGGATTGTAAGACATGATGTCTCTGTGAACTATTAAATTAGTTCTGCCTATTTCACTTTACGAATGATTTTTCATAAAATTTCACTAATTCCTGTTTTATGTTTCTGACTATTGTCGGACTAAATCATTTAGTTTTTTGTTTGCATTCAGTTTGCGAAATTGACTTTGAGGAAAAAAAACACTCATTGATGTATCAATTTTTACTCGAGTTTTTTTATTGTGTATTTTACGTAAGAATATACACGAAATTAGCTTTTGTTTTTTTGAAAAGCAAAGTTAAAGATTGCTTTGCGTAAATGCACTACATCATTCAATTTGATGAATTTCACCGTTAAAAAGACCAATAAAAGCATAAGTAAAAATTGCGTGTTTTTCTTGTGTACTTTGGGTCGTGTAGAACACTTGTTGAAGTGATGTAAAAGTGAGGTGACAAGTGTGTGCATTTTCCACACCAAAACTACGCAAATATTTTTCTAAAAATTTCACTAATTCCTGTTTTAATTTTTTGACTATTGTCAGACTAAATCATAGAGATTTATGTTTGTATTCCGTTTGCAAATTGACTTTGAGGAAAAAACACTCGATAATTGATGTACCAATTTTTTTCGCGCAGAATCTGTGTTCTTTGTCAATCTGCAATATTCAGTTTCATCATTCGTTTTCATCATTTCGTTCAGCAGAGTTTTTTTCTTTTTTGTTACTGTATTTATGTGAAAAAACGTGCAACGCGGTCGACTGTGATAATTATCACATAAGTGCAGACACGCGTAATTTTTGTTGTGTTTGAATGAAATCAGCATAGAAGCCTATAATAAAGAGCAAACGAGAGAAAGTAGGCTGAAGGTTGACCGTTTTGATCAATCATGGTTAATGGCCATACACTCTTTTGACACACTAATAAAGCATGATGGTTACTGGTAGTATAGTAGGCCATCCTGTACTACTGCAATTGGTGTAGTTGCATTAACTGCTACGTTTACTTCGGTGATTAATTTCTGCAGAATACCTAGTTCAATCAGCGAATATCATTTGTTGTGTTATAGCAGTGTGCAAGGAAGGCTTAATTCATACGGTTGTAAATGTTAGTTGAATAATGACACAATATTATCAAAAAGCGGCTGTATTGTGAATTTAGTAAAATTTTCTGTTATATACATTGTTGATGTCATCATGCGATTTGTGTGTTATGGTACCAGTACAAGCCAATTGCTTCATGAAAATGGCTATGTAATTTAGATTTTACTTGACTAAGCACACAAGATGGTAAAAAATTCAAAAAAAAAAAAAAATCCAGGACTGCTGGGACCAGCAATTAAATTGTGACATGCTCAAAATTTGAAAACCTTCGGGCATCGACACGTAGTGTCCAAATTCATTCAAATAAACTGCAGCCATGAATTCTCCACCATTGAAAATGGGGTAGTAGACACCAACTTTGGTTGAATACAACAAGTAATTAAGAAGCTATTATAAGTTAAAGCTTTACAAGTTTTATCACTGGAAACAGCATTGATTTAAGAAAACAGAACAAAACTCTTCACATTTCAGCTTCTACTTGACCAACTAGGAATTTCTTTTTTGGGTTTGTTTAAAAACACATAAGCAAGCTTTTTGAACACAGCTAAATGTCGCATTTACCAAAGTACGCCATCTAGTGTCAAAAAAGATAAAATTCTGCGTAAACTGTTAAAATCAACAAGCCGTGAGGGGGATTAAACGCGCTCCGATCAGAAAAATATTTTACACATGTTATTTTCATACTTAACCTCACAACTGACAAAAAGATAGGCTCGATGGTGAAAAAAGTCGGCTGAAACTGATGCACCGTACTGGTGATCAATATGATTATTTAGGTATTGAGTCTGGAATTTGTTTTATTTTGCATAACTATGAAAACTTCTCCACTATAGGCAATTCAAGTTCTGACAATACTGATATTCTTCTTTAGAAGTATTGATAGGTAACCATTCTTAATAAGTTCTTCTGGTCAACCATGGCCTATATTGGGTATGAACCTGAATTCAACCAAACAAATCCCATTTACCATTGGGGTGTATTGCGGTAAATCAAACTATCTGATGCCCATGCATAGTTGCATACTTGCAGCAATTTAAAGAAAAATATTTAAATTTGCAGCAAACAGGCATAACGTTTCTTCACAAGCAATATTTTTTCAAAAATATTCTCATTCGTATGTGATGCACCAGCTAGATCTTTTCTAAAAAATACCAAAAGTCATACAAGCTACAGTACAATGGATATGATCGTTGTCTAGTTTATGGTGTGTGGTTTGCCCAGAATGACATTTCCTAATTTGCATATTAGATTACGAAGTGATGAGAGTTTCAGTAACAAACCTGATGATGAATAACATAAAGGTCCTAGTCTACTTAAAAGGTATTGGCATTGGACTGGTTTCCCGATTCCCATTAGATCATACGCACTTAGTATTTCTGGGTGTGACACGAAAAATTTTATTGATCTGGATGCGAGGCCCTTTAAATAACCGCTTTAAAAGTGCAGTAACTGACAGCATATGCATATCACAGGTGCTTTCATACATCAACCTTTACCCCTCATGAGTTTGCAAGAAAGTGTCTGTCACTGAGAGAAATAAAAACAGAAATTAAGACAGATGAAAATCAACGAAATTTGGTCTCTTCATTTTATTTGTTGTCGTAGCAGTGCTTTCGGATCTTTTGCCTTCACATCATTTTCTGCTGCTATCAGCCTCAATGCAAATTTTTGGAATGGTGATTTTCGTGCTAAACCAGGCAAAATTGAATATGCTGAGCAACTTCTCCGCACATTTGTAGAGGAATTTGGAAAACTTTGTTAAAATTAGTGGTACATGCAAGAAAAAACATAACCGTGATCCAATCGTATCAGCACTTAAAGGAGGATCCTAGTTTAGTCAATTAATTCTTCCACTTAGATTTTTCTCCACTACAGCTGGGAATATAATTGAGTTCAAGTGATTGATAACAACTTGTTATTTTTTTCTATCGCATTTTGTCGATTTCGATGTGTTTTTTTATCGCATTGCAATACCATAGTAGGCAACCCACATCAAGTAGTTGGAACAACATGAAATCAAGCGTTAACCAGGCCTACACGTTTTGATTTTATAAGAAGCTAGGTTTAACTGCATGTATCAGTTATAGAATTGTCATTCATGATACAATGCCCAACCTAAACTCTTTGCTAGAAATAATTTTTTTGCATAACTACCTTGCTTTTTGGCATGCTTTCTTGAGTATTAATTTGAAGATGTTGAATAAACTGGTAATATAGCCTATTGTTTTTGTGACAACATTTATATTGCCATAACATGGGCTTGAAATATATCACAAACAAACGCTTACGCTGGTTGGAGCTAACTCATTCATAATACCATGGCATTTGCTTATAGTTGTACTCTTATTGCAAGTTTCTTTCAGACCCCTGGTTTACTTCTACATTTTGGTACAAGAAAGCTATTTTATTGATAAGCATATCACCCCCAGACGCTGGGCAATTTTTATGATTTTTTTTTCCGGAAAAAATAGCCATTTTAACGCCATTTGGATCACATTTCGCACGTTGCTACACCCATGTCAAAGAAATAAACTGCTAAAATCAAAAGTCACTTGCAAAAATTATCCTTCAGCCTCCCTCCATCACTTACTTACAGGTGAAAAATAAAACATGTTTAAACATTGGTATATTTAAATTAAATTTTCTAGGTGACTTGGCTCACTTGCCTTAGCCCTCCAACACCTGGTTGTGCATCTGGCTACAAGTTATGCGCAATTTTATACACTTACGAAGCAACGATTCTTTAGACCTACATCACAATTCCAAAACGGAACGGAGGGCAAGGCAGCGACGGCGTTGACTGGGAACAACATGTTAGTTGCAAGCTCCACTGGTTTTATATCCCATTTCCTTAGCGGATGTGGCCCTTCAGGCTCGCTGTGTCCTTTTTTCACCTCTGCTGCAATATGCTCAACCTCTAACTCTCTTACTATAACAGGATAGGCAAGGTTGAGTTTCCCTACTGCAGTCATCTGACGTATGGTCTTCATCATCTGATTCTAAACTGGATTGCCTCTAATGCTCATAAAAGAGCAGTCTTCGGCTCCTCCTCTCCTATTTTTAATCTATAATGCAGGCCATGGGTGATTGCCCGTTTATTGCTCTCCATAACGTTCGGTCACGCCCCCATCTCGAGGAATAGTTCTAGTAATCCCACCACAAGCCAGGCTAAAATAGCCAGAAGGTTTCCACCACAGATGGAATCTATACTCGACAGCTCACAAGTTCGAGTACAAGTACACATCAAAATGTTTGATTACAAAAGTACCCCGAGTACTATCAACAAAAAAATTGTCACGCAAACATTGGCAAATGCAGTCTTTTGATTGCTTTGTTAAGTTCCTTTAGATTATTGCTAATTGCACATGCGTAATTTTCTAGAGTTATATGGAGACTCACTTTGTAGTCGCAACTTGGAAAACAGCATTAAAATTTGCGGCCTGCATGGGCTATTTGATAATCATAAAACAATTTTAGTACAGTAGATCTGCACTACAGTCTACAGTACGAGTACACCATGACTGGCATAATATACAGACTGGAAACAAAGTTCGATTACCGTCGTAAGAAAACTATTTTTTCTTCACAGGTTCTGTTGGCGAATGCTGACTCACCACAGATGAAAAGAAGAGTGGGATGAAAGCGGTGACTGAAGAATATTTACAAGCGTCTGACAAACGCATTAAAATTGAATTGATTGGATCCATTAATATCCTCCTTTCACGCAGTGACGCAACCAAGGGTGGGGCTAAGGAGGCTTCGGCCTCCCTTAGCCAAATCACTTAAAAATTTCAACCCAAATTGAAACGTTTAAGCATGTATTGGACTTGAACTGTAAGGGAGGGCTTGAAGGGGCTGTGCCATTTACCGTAATTCTTCAACTACCTTTCAAATGTTAGCAATTTGATTGTTTTGAAAGGTTTCAAAAAGGTACAAAATTTGATCTGAATGGCACTGAAATGGCTAATTTTTCTGGAAAAAAAATCACTAAAATTGCCAGCATCTGGGGACTACGCTCCCATATGAGACATTTTTTAAGCGAAAAAGCCCCTGCTCCATTACAAAATCCTAGCTGCTTGCCTGCTTTCATGGGAGAGAGACAGTGGTGCTATTTTGACGAATCTGCACCGGCTTGTAGCTTTCAGGGCTTACATTTTTTGCGAGATTTTTTTAATTCTTCTGGCGTGATTGTGCTGCTTGGCAGATTCCACCAAGATGCTACTTGACAGATCATCGTGCAGCGTTTTATCCAAAAACCCAACAATTCGATAAAGATGCGAGTTGAACCATAAACCTTTGGAGCAAAATTGTGGCTGTCGTTAAAAAGACGCTTTTTGAGGTAATGACTATCACTTGTAATTGGTTTTACGGTGCGAATGTTTGTGGCTTGCAGTTTTTTTTGGGATTTTGTTCATCAATAAAACTTTTTCAAGATATGTTTGAGCATAGTCACTAAATATTACATGTCTGAAAGCCCCTGTTCATTCAAACTTCTAACTTGCGCCCCCCATCAACGAAATGTACATATTCCAGAAGTTCTTCTGGCTCTGAGCATGTCTGAGTACCGCGGTAGCTAGATAACGATTAAAAAAAGCAGCAGTATTGGCAGATATTAAGGTAGTACAAAAAAGCTTTTTGTAATTTTGTAAAGTAACACATTTTTGTTGCACTTTTCAGTACAGCAGACCTACTGAAGTAACTGTATCCTCTATTGGTAGGTTACTGGTATACGGTAGCCTACACTACTAGCTTCCCAGTCCGTCAATACCTGCTATTTAAATCAAAAATGGTGCGTACCTGTCAGTAGCTTGATTATATATAAACAGCCAATAAGCTAGGCCTTGGGCTAGAACTCTGAACTAACTGCAAGCCAATAACCCATCGTAAAGTAGTTAAAACTACCAGTAGTTTAAAGGCCTATAGCCTAGTTAGGTTAGTACTAGTATCTCGTATACTGATTAGTATCATCAACTTACAGCTGTCCTACTGATCAATGATAATGATAGCCTACTAACAGGACTGAGGGGAGGGCTAGGTCTACCAATCGCATTACAAATTACCGGTAGCAGTTGTTCAAAATGACTCAAGAAGTGAATTGTAAGCACCAAGTTTAAAGAAATATTGCTTAGTGGTTGGCTTATATCTGCTACGGTATGCCCCAAGAAGCAAAGGCTCATTTTATTCCGGAAAATTGGGTTGGTGGTTACCTAATTGGATGAGCAAATCAAGTTGGGAAAAGTTATAGCCTATAGTATAAAAGATGAATTAATCCATAAAAGGTGTAGCATCTCTCGCCAATTTCATGAGTTGAGTGAATAAACTAAATATACAGTAGGCTTTCCAGTAAATTTGAAATGACACGCAGATGAGAGCAAGATGCTACAATTATTGGCTCAATAGCCCATTTCATTGTTTCAGACCACCTAAAAATAAGGCAGCCTACCAAAGATACGAAGCATATCTGATAAACCATTTGTATGATAATCCTGACTCCCAAATTTTCTCGACTTTTAAACTAGCTGATTTTTTTTGTTTACCATTTATATACCGGTGCCTATTATCTCTTGTAGAAGCAGCATAATTGGAATGGAAAAAGATAAAATCCCGCAAAAAAGAAGAGGTAACCTTTTTTGCCTACCTGGTTGAAAAATATATCATCATCTACTTCAGTGTGCAAAGTACCCAATGGAGATTCAGCATTGTGCTATGAAAAAGTTGCTGACATGAAACAGTGAGCTGATGATTTTGCAAAACTGCTGCTCAAATACATAGAAAAATTTGACAGTAACTTTTACAAAAAACATAAACCTGGAAAAATATATACCTGCTCAGCACATTTTCATGATGATCACATTCAAAACGTCAATTCTACGAGTTGATAAAGCATGGAAAATTGCTTACTGAAAATCTTCCAGTTAAAGGCATTGTGAAAGAAGTAAAGACGAAACGCAAACCAATAATTTTTACCATAGGCAAAACAAAATAAAAAAAATTAATATGAAGATGTCACGGAAGTTGTTGCTGCTTTTATGTCACTGAAAACCAATCAAAATTGGCGCATGGATTTTATCAGCCATGCTAGCACTTTATCAAATTGCTTGCGTTAAGTAAATATGAGCATTCGGAGAACCGCCTTAGTTGGCTATCCGACGATTTCATTGACTACTTCAAACAATGGCCACTAGCTGTTGCTGATCGACCTCTTCCATTAACGGTAACAGATAGATCTTCGATGCTTTTGAGTAGCCTACAGCAACTGCATCTGGTCTCATAATGACCACAAAAGTATGGTAGACATAGTAAAGATTTGCTTGCAATCAGATGCTAACTTTGTTACGACTCAGCGTCGTTAACCAAGATGCCCTCGAGTCGTATTTTGAACACCGGGCGACAGTGTGGGCGCTTTTCAGATTCACCCACTGTGTTAATGTTTGCTGATAAAGTGCGTTCGATTAATTGTTAACGTTCACATAAGGCTGGATCTGGCATACAAAACCAGCCGTAGCATTACACTTAGTTTACTGTTGCTGTACTTCGCACTGCTCTCTTTACTTACAGTTTTACACGTGATGATGGTTACTGATTCTACTTTCTTAGTGTTATGCAAAACTAATTGAAGGGCTTAATTCTAAATGTTTCTAAGTCACATTTTTGAAAAATTTGAGATAACACCGTTAAATTGCTCAAATGCCTGCTAGAAATATCCGTATTACACAGTTTAATCAGAAAATGTTCCTAAGTCCTTGTATTACGAAGTGATGTTTTCGTTATCTGGCGGATGTTTGTTCTAAATGATCCTAAGTCCAGCAATTTTGTGCTAAAAGTTCTTAAGTTACATCTGCACATAAGTTGAATTCCAGTAGCGCGGTTGCAAAGACAGATAAGCCTTATTATTTGAGTATTAGACCATAGTTGCACTGTTAGAGTTGGAAAAGAAAGGATTTTTGGTAACAACCATAGGCCTATTTTTCAAAAATTATGAATTGCCCCTTATCTTACCCTAACTGTAACCCTAATCATATCCTATTTCTAATACGGCCTAGAAGTAACAAGACCCCCAGCCCCAGTACTTGGGTACTGGTTGCAGCTTATCAATGTAGCATCAATTCCAACGTAGAAACAAGTGGAAGTGCGAGTGGATACATGAATTAATAAGTCAGCCCGGAGAGTAACTCGATAGGTTGTTCAACCGAGCCGATCGACCGCATTGAGACGCGTGCTTTTGACAAGTACGTTACAATGGCGAGCACGCCAGGACGTTGGAGTGGTGGACGCTCTCCCTTGCGCTGGTTGGAGATGTGGATGTGCCGTCGCCAGTATGAAGGGAGG